>JAVLUX010000005.1:7565000-7725000 GCA_032164185.1 Moxostoma hubbsi
GGAGTGTGTGAGAGTGTGTGTGCGTGTGTGTCTGTATGTTTTATGATTATGCAGAAAGTGTATAAACTCAAGATTATGGAGTCACTTTAGAAGTTGATGGATGAAATTAGAATTTGAATACAACACATTTCTTTTTATCATCATATTAACTATCTAATAATTTGAAAATATCACTCACTCTAGTTTCTCCAGTTTACAGTTTGTATTCTTCAGTCCAGCAGAGAGCAGCCTCACTCCTGAATCCTGCAGATTATTGTTACTTAAATCCAGTTCTCTCAGACATGAGGAGTTTGAACTGAGAACTGAGGCCAGTGATGAACAACTTTTCTCTGTCAGATTACAGCTCCACAGACTGAGAGAGAAATTACAAGATTACAGTGTGTTAAACTATCAGTTTTAGTGAAGGTGTCTCAGTACAGCTGTCAGCATCACTCTGAAACTCACACCCCTCAGATAGAAACAAAACAAGAGCAAATTGATGTGCAATGAGAATCAGCTGGTGGGAATGAAGGTTCATGAACATTAAGATGAAACATGACAGCAGTTCAGTGAGGTGAGTAGAAGTTGACTTTTCCACTCATACAGTCAGTTCTCTGGTGTAATTGTACAAACAGTGAACAGAAGAGCAGAATATAATACCAGATGATTTTTCATATGATTTAAGAAATGAACTAATAATAGTTAATATCTGCTATTCAACACTGGTGACATATGAAAGGTTTTATTTCCATTTTGTGCTCAACCAAGTTTAGAAATAGTGAAGAGGGAAAGTTCATAATTGATCATATTTACATTTATGCTTTTATCCAAAGCGACTTACAGAGCCCTTATTACAGGGACAATCCCCCCCGGAGCAACCTGGAGTTAAGTGCCTTGCTCAAGGGCACAATGGTGGTGGCTGTGGGGTTCGAACCAGTGACCTTCTGATTAGCAGCCCTGTGCTCTAATATTTTATAATGTAAAATACATCATTATTCAGCATGAAATTGCAGATGTATTTTTTTTTAATAATGTGATATCTCCTTTAATGACAGGACAGTAAAAACATGTGACTAGTGTTGTTGAATTAATCTCTGCTATTGAATTTAGTGTTATAATAAAATAAAACTGAAATACTGCTAAATTACTCACTCAGCTTTTCTGGATGTTTTTGTCACTGGCAGCAGCCGCAGAAGACATTCATCTGATTGATCATATTTATTCAGTATAAACTGATCCAGCTGCTGTTCTGAGTTCAGCAACACAAACACCAGAGCTGACCACTGAGCAGGAGAGAGACTGACTCTATAGAGACACCTGAAATCTCTTCTGTTCACGTATGTTTGTACTTCCTGCACTAGAGAATGATCATTCAGTTCATTCAGACAGTGGAACAGATTGATGGATTTCTCTGGAGATGGATTCTCTCTTATCTTCATTTTAATGTACTCAACAATTTCCTGTTTGCTGTCAGAGCTGCTTTCTGTCTGTGTCAGTAGGTCTTGTAAGATCGTCTGATTGGACTTCAGTGAGAGACCCAGAAGGAATCGGAGGAAAAGGTCCAGGTGTCTGTTCTCACTCTGTAAGGCCTTGTCCACTTCACTCTTCAGGAAATCACTCATTCTTGACTTGTTGTTCAGAAACTTGAATAAAGCAGCAAGAAACTCCTGAATGCTCAGATGCACAAAGCTGAACACTTTCCCCAGGTACAGTCCAAACTCCTCTCTGAAGATTTGGGTACAAACTCCTGAGTACACTGACGCTTCTCTGACATCAATGCCACACTCTCTCAGGTCCTCCTCATAGAAGATCAGATTCCCTTTTTCCAGCTGTTGAAAAGCCAACTTCCCCAGTGACACAATCATCTTTCTAACCTGCTGATGAGCCACCTCACATTTCCCATCATACTTGTGTGTCTTCAGTTTGGTCTGAAAGATCAGGAAGTGTGTGAACATTTGAGTGAGAGTCTTGGGGATCTCTGCACTCTCTGCTTCACCCAACAGTCTCTCTAGAACAGTGGCTGAAATCCAACAGAAGACTGGTATGTGACACATGATGTACAGGCTTCTGGATGATTTCATGTGTGTGATGATTCTATTGGCCAGACGCTCATCATTTATTCTCTTCCTGAAATACTCGTCCTTCTGAGGGTCATTGAATCCTCGTACATCTGTGAGCTGGTCAACACACTCAGGAGGAATCTGATTGGCTGCTGCTGGTCGAGAGGTTATCCAGATCAGAGCAGAAGGAAGCAGATTCCCCTTGATGAGGTTGGTCAGCAGCACATCCACTGATGCTGATTCTGTCACATCACACAAACTATCATTGTTCTGGAAATCTAGAGGAAGTCGACACTCATCCAGACCATCAAAAATGAAAATGACTTTATATTCATCAAAATCTGTTGATCTCAGTTCTTTTGTATCTGTGAAAAATTGATAAAGAAGATCCATCAGACTGATATTTTTCTGCTTCATCAAATTGAGCTCTCTGAAAGGAAGTGGAAATATGAAGTGAACATCCTGATTTGCTTTTCCTTCAGTCCAGTCCAGAATGAACTTCTGCACAGAGACTGTTTTTCCAATTCCAGCAACTCCTTTAGTCAGCACAGTTCTGATGGATTTGTGTTGTCCAGGTAAGGCTTTAAAGATGTCATTGGATTTGATTGGTGTTTCCTGTGTCTCTGGTCTCCTGGATGCTGTCTCAATCTGTCTCACCTCATGTTCATTATTGATCTCTGCACTCCCTCCCTCTGTGATGTACAGCTCTGTGTAGATCTCATTCACAAGTGTTGAGCGTCCTTGATTTGAGTTTCCTTCATTAATTCTCTGGAAATTATTTTTTAATCTGGATTTGTGTTTTTTCACACACACAGGTGAAAGTTCTGTTGTAGAAAGGAAGAGAAATGCAGATTTAAATGTTTGTCATTTATGTCCCAAATAAGATATTAATTGTTGGATAATAACAAATCATAAATTGCATTTCAAATGTCAAATAAATGTACGGGAAGGTAATCCACTGGATTCAGTATGCAGGAACACAACAGCACAAGTGAATAACACATTTTATTTCTGTCTTACTGAATTTCATTCATTTTAAAATCTTAACAGGGTGAAATGCTTCTTTTTAACCAGTGTAATATTTTTCTGAATATTTTGTATAGATTATGTCTTCTGATCATCATAACATAAGATGAACACAAAAGCCTTCATGAATATTTGCTGCTGATTATCATTAAACTTTAAATGTGTTTTCACAAATAATCAGTAAATAAAGTGTTTCAGTAAATAAAGTGATGTAATGGTCACATAACTGCGAGCTCTTACTGGTGTGTAGTGTGTTAGCGAGATCTGTGTGCTTCATCTTCCTCAGGACGTGCAGTGTGATCTTCAGGAGCCCCTCTCTGACTCTGATCTGACCTTCATCATCCTCCTCCTCTCTCTCAGACCATGCTGGGTAATCTGAGTTCAGTAGTCTCTTGAAACTCTTCAGCTCTTTCTTCATCAGAGAGATGATTTTGTGCTCAAGCTCCTGAAATCAGTGAAGATTCAAACAACGAGGCTCCATTCAGTAAAAAAACACATACACACACACACACACACGCACACACACACACACACACACACGCACACACAGGCATACACACGCACAGACACAGACACACACACACACACACACACACACACACACACACACACACACAGACACACACACACTAACCTGGAAAACTGAATCAATGTGCTTCTTTTTGAAGGTCTTTGATTCATCTGTTTTGTTCCTGTAATGAATGAAAGATTGAAATATCTTGTAAATACACATGTAAACAGTAAACACACAGCAGTAAACACGTGTGAATGTGTGTATTTGTCAGTAGTGTAAAGTACAGCACACTGAGTGTACAGGTGAATATGTGTACATCAGCAGCTCAGAGAATACAGACTGATGAACTGATTTACTCGTCTAAACCATGAGACTGTCCTCACCTCACATCAGCACAACACTCTCCTGAACTGAAGTAAAGTGGTGGACCCATTGATGCATCACTCTTCATGGACACACAGCTGGATTCAGGAGATTCTCCATGAGTCAAACTAAAACACAACATCGATGAAACAGACTCAGAAACGACAAACTCTCACAGTCAAACACTCTTTTCCTCTCATCAGTTTCTCAGCTTCACTCTTCTCTTTATTTCTCTCTTCTCTAAGGAGATAACATATTCTTGTTCAGTGTTTCAGAGTAATAATAAGAGAGATTTTATTATTTTCATTCATGTGATCACTGACAGAAACAGACTAAATATAATTTCTACAGCAGACTCACTTAATACAATGTGTTCACCAGGAGAAACACCTCAAAAATCACATTTGACATCAAGCATATAGAAGTTATTTCAATCCATGTACATTTTAGTTTCATGAATTTTTACAAATTCATCTGAAAGAAATTCTGTTTGTGTTTAAAAATGTGCAGAGAAACACATTTGAGTTTCACCTTCTACAAACAACTGACTGTACGAGTTTTTCCAGTCATGTCAGTGACTGGATCAAACCGGTCTCACTGTCATCTTACTGTAGATCTCACTTTGACCTAAAAACATTTTCAGATGTTTGTTCAAATGAGCAATAAATGAGAAATCCTCCTCAGCAGAAGTGTCACTCTTTGTTCTCATTTGTCCTCAGAGTACCTGTGTTAACTGATCATATTGTAATTCAGTCTGTTCTCATTTCTCCTAAGTGTTTTAGTACAAAGTGTTGAACCACAAACAAGAGCACCAAAGTCTATCAGCATATCAGAAATATCATCAGTGTATTTTATGAAAGCATTGAAATCTTCTCACCTCTTTACCTTCACTGTGTCTGACTGTCCCCTGGGATCCTTTATGGAGTCCATGACTTCATCTGAACAGACTGAACACCTGTCAACAAACTGTACATATTCTGTTGTGTGAGGTGTATATTTGAGAAATAGTGACACATCTTTTGGGCTTTACTTTGTAATATTAGATTACAAATGAATCAATAACTATGAGGTTAAATTACAGACGTGTCAAACAGCAGCATAAAAAGAAAAAAAAACATCAGAAGAATCAACAGAAGAAAACAAAACACTGTTTACTCTTAAAAATGAGAAAGAAGAGTAATAAAAGTAAAAGGAACTGAACACACACATACTGACTATTCAGATAAAGCAGATAAAGTGTCAGTATCTGTTTGTGCTGCTGTGATTCATATTTCAGTATATTAAATATTAACTGCTGTTAGATGTCTTACTGTAGCTGATAGTTTTAAAGATTCATTCATGTTGTCTTGTGAGTTTTGGTTTGTTTTGCAGTAGATCAGTACTCACCTGTCTAAAGCTGTTGATGTTCACTTCCTCTTTACTGACTAAAAAATCACCTACAAAATACTTCACAATAAATGTATTTAATGTTTCAGACAGTTCAGAGATTGCGCACAAACTGTGATATTTGTTGTATTTTTCTCTCCTCATGTAATTTTCTGCTCTTGTCACAAAATGTATCCTGTTTTAATAGTTACAATTTCTCCTGAGGAGGAGGAGCCTGAAAAAAGTCAAACAACATTTAAAGGTACAGCAGGAATTCATGCTCTTAAAGGGATATTTCACACACACAAATGGAAAATCTGTCATCATTTACTCACACCCATGTTGTTCTAAACCTGTCTGAAGCCCTGTCACGAGTCACTATCATTTTTATGGAAATAAGATGCAATGACAGTAAATGGTGACTGAGGCTATCAGTCTCTAACATTCTGCCAAACATTTCTTTTTGAGTTCAATAAGAAGTCACATGAGTTTGGAACAACATGAGGGTGAGTAAATCATGAACATAACTTTTTTTGGGGGGTGAACAATCCATTTAAAGCTTACAAAAGTGCCGCGACAATGAGATGAGATGTGTAAATTCATTTTATTGACCTTCAACTTCAACCTTCAACCTTCAACTGTGACAGTATTTTAATGGCAAAAATAAATTTAGTAGTTATTTATATGTTAGACAAATGAATCGAACATCAAATAGATTCTCAAAGAAAAGTATCTGACTAAATTTAGTGAACTTTATTTAGACTCAAAACAAGAAAAAAAAAATCTGCCAATGGGGTAAGCTAAATAAACTTGTTTATTTTGCTGAAGTTGATCGAATGGACCGGGCCACCCAGCGTGACGGGTTGGGAAGTGAAAGCTACACATCCAAGCTCCGAGCTAGGGGCACCAAGGGGACGGTTATTTTTGACGTACCCGGCAGGGCTTCGCAGCGGGGTGGAGCAGGTAGTATGGCATCGGGAGGCGAGGACGCGTCCCGAGGCTCTAGTGCTGAGAAAAGACTCAAAGCACTTACCTTGCTCCGCACACCTGGCAGGGGGTGGGTTAGCGACTGAGGAGGAGGTCCATGAGAATGGCATTTGCGGGCCAGGTGACCCAGAGACAAGGAAATAGCTCTGTTATTGAGAATGTGGGTGCTGGCGCTTCTGACCTTCGTGGCCCGGGGGGCACGAGCGGTCATTGAGCGCAGTTCCTCCAGCACATCAAGAACAGGACTACCCAAGTGCAAGTTTTGAAGAGCCTTGGCCTGGCGTTGGTTGCAGGAGGGGCCATGGCGTGCAGGGCGGAAGCGGTCTGGGACCGCTCCACCGTCGAGGGTAGTGAGAGTAGAGGAGCGAGGAAGCCGCAGCTGCATGCACGTCCGTGAAGAAAGGAACCAGGGGAGGCGCAGCTATCAAGTAGCCACGATGGGGGGACAGGGTTTACTGGTCCAGCCTCGCGCTAGCCCGGGAAAGCATAGTGGATCTCTGTGCGTCAGGGTCAGACTGGACGAGCAGACCCGAAGGTGGCGGCCCAGGCGAGTCATCAGCATCAGATGCCGCTGTAGCGCTCTCTGATGCAGCAGCGATGTCATCCAATTCTGGGAGCTCAAGGGACCGGCCGGCCAGCCGTGAAGTGGGCCAAATTTATCCTGAGCTCGGGGGAAGCAAGCAAGTGTGCCGGGGAGGCGGGTGGTTCGAGGTGGTTTACCCTGCGAAACGGATCCTGTCATTATCCCCAAATCGCCTTCATTGCCCGCGGCGCCTGCCCCAATCCCGTAGGAAGGAGGCAAGGCATGGGGGGTGGCTGAAGTGGCTTTCTCTCATGACAAAAGAAAGTTGTGACCGCAATGTTGCCATGGATATGTTCTCACACTGAGAACATGAACCATTCATAAAACGCTGTCTGCGTGTGATCGCAGCCCGGGCATGCGAGGCAGCTTTTATGACCGTCAGGTGGGGAGAAATCAACCGCATCCAGAAACTACACAGGGGCGGAATGGCATCTTTATAAAGACGCGTCCTGAATAACGTCGTTGTGTATTGCACTTTTAAAAGAAATCTCACTCTTTTAATATGCTCTTGCACTGTCGAAGCGCCCATATGCAAACTGCACTGCCATGCAAGGAAGGAGAAAGCCGCTGTAGTGCGCCGTAGATCCAACAGCAGAGAGCGTCAGAGGAACAGGAACGGGTGTGTGACACGCAGCAAATTTCAAAGAAAATTTCTGAATGAACTCAACGTATTTCCCCGTTTTTATACCCGTATGTCCGGGGGCGGGGTATGCAAATACTGTTTGCCAACTTCTCATTGGCCTTTTTTCATAGATCAGAGGCATATTCGGTGCTCAAGAGAGACCCCTAGTGTTGCTTCTTCAACACAACTTCGAAGTGAGTGACAGACGGGGAACAAGGAAAAATAAGATGCTAGGGCATGGTGCTGTAAATCCAGTGTGTACCAAATAGTGACGGCCATCATTCAATTTTGGGGACAAAAGCATAATGTCGAGGCTGCGGTTAGTTCCCATCTCACCCATCGACTAATATTAGGTTCGAATTGGCCGGAATTTTTGGCCGGGGGGGGGTTGTACTGGCATGCAGGACGGCCTGAGTCAGGCAATGGTGTTATGTGGTAGTGGGGGTGTGGTTGAGCGCTGGTCTGTGAATGGAGATATTTTTTCTGTTATTCATTAAATAAAAGCTATGTGGATTGTTGAACTGACCCTTGTTTCCTTGAACCTGTTACACTGTCTTAGCATGGAACATGCTCATTTTAAGTTGATTGGATGTGAACAATTGTTTATGGAAATCTGGGGATACAAGTTTCATGTACAGTTTAGGAAGATGAATTGGTGTTGAATTTTTAATCTGTTTTTTTTCTCATAAGACATTTTTCAGATGAATGTGACTTTTTTTATACTGTTTGAAAAAACTGTTTTATGAATAATGTTATAATAAAGGTGAATTAAAATTCTCTCTTTGTATTCATTTGTCCTCAGAGTTACAGTGTTATCTAATCATATTGTAATCCAGTCTGCCTGCAGATGACCAGGAGGCCAGGGAGGAACTTCTAGGAAGGGAATGGGGTCTGGAGGTTTGGGAGGTGGAACTGGCAGGGATTAATGGGGCAGAGCCACCATTAGTTCAGGAATTTGAGTCTTAGGAGGTGGAGCCAGAGGTGATGAGGGTGAAGCCAAGGAGGAGCAGAGGTTTGCGTTTCAGGAGGAGGAGCTACACATGATTTACACATAACACAATTACACATCTTGTTACACAACACAATATACACCTAATAATATACAGTGTACACAAAATAAGAAGGCTGTACATATTCCCCCCATGTGTAGTGGAAATAGTGGAAATAAATATGAAGTGTTGTGTTGACATTCAGCTGTCAGTTGATAGTCAGTTGCCAGTGTGTTATTAAGAGTATAAAATGTGTCCAAACTGAGTGAACTAACTGAAAACTAGCTTTATCACAGTTGAGACTTACGTTTTAAAGCTGTGGCAAGATGGGTCATAAAAACCAATGTGTCCAAATTTGACCAAAAATATTACAAATGATTGTTATGTTCCTCGAATGATGGAACCATTTGACTCTAACAGGGATAACACAACAATTGTATAAACAATAAATACATTTTAAGCATCTTACAATAAATAACAAACAATCTTAAACAGAAAATGTAATTCTTAAGTTTCCAATAAACCTTTTATCAACAAAACATACTGGTTAGTTCCGTAACCTCCTGTAGTATTATATAAGCAGAAGAATTGAAACAACATGATTTGAATCTAGGAAAAACCCAACCTTTTTAATCCTGGAATTCCTCAACATCATACATTAATGGACCAAGCATCAACAGTCCTAGTGAAGGCCTGTCTTTGGACAATAAAATGGTCAAGATACTCAAATCACCATAATTCAAAGCAAAAAGGGTAATTGGTCAGCAAGGCCCCCTCAGCATGACCTTCTGAACTTCCACACAGAGTTAAAGCAGACTTTTCCTTGAAAGGTTTCCAAAAGACCATCAGATTTGCATGACTCTTAATACTAACACAATTCATCTTAATCTAGAAACATTCTACACAAAGTCACGGTACTTTACCAATTTAACCTTCTAAAATGTACAGAATGCATTTAAATCCACAATTTATACAATTCCTAGACTTGCTAGGTAATTCTAACAATTGCTTTGAACTGTGGTAAATTGTATAACTGACAAATTAATGATTATAGCCTGATGTACCCCTTTAAAATCTGTGTAATATTTTATCCATGTTGTATAACCAAGGAATTAACCAGTATGATTTGTAACCAGGGATTTTCAGTTCCCCGTCTGTCACTCACTTCGACGTCGTGTTGAAGAAGCGACACTAGGGGTCTCACTTGAGTGCCGAAAGATGCCTCTGAACTATGAAAAAAGGCCAATGAGAGTTGGCGAACAGTATTTGCATACCCCGCCCCCGGACATACGGGTATAAATGCGAGGGAAATACGCTCGTTCATTCAGTAATTTTCTTCGGAGCCGATGGTTGTGTGTATGCAGTCAGCTGCAAATGACACAACTGATCCTGCTTCTATCCTCTGACGCTCTGCTTTGCTGTTGGATTTACGGCGCATTTCAGCGGCTTTTCTCTTCACTGCCGGCGTGCAGTTTGCCCCTGGGTGCTTCGACAGTGCAGAGTTAAAAGAGTTGAAAGATTGATTTTCTCTGTTAAAGAGTTTATTTCTCTGAAAAAGCATTACACAGTGGCGTTGAACGTCCTTTTCAGGACACGTCTTTATAAAGATGTCATTTCCGCCCCTGTGTAGTTTCTGGATGCGGTGATTTCTCCCCACCTCTCTCGGTCATAAAAAGCTGTCTTGCATGCCTGGGCTGCGATCACACGCAGGCAGCGTTTTATGAATGGTTCATGTTCTCAGTGCGAGAACATAGCCATGGCAACATTGCGGTCGTGCGGCTTTCTTTTGTAATGAGAGAAAGCCACTTCAGCCGCCCCCCGTACCTCGCCTCCTTCCTACGGGATTGACGCAGGCTCCGCGGGCGATGAACACGATCTGGGGACAATGACGGGCTGTGTTCGCCGGGTAAAACCCCTCGAACCACCCGCCTCCCCGGCACACTTGTTTGCTTCAGTCTGAGCCCGGGATGAGCGATTCTCTCCAATGGTTCATTTTCTCAGTGTGAGAACATGGCCGTTATAGCATTGCAGTCGCGCGGCTTTCTTCTGTAATGAGAGAAAGCCACTTCAGCTGCCCCCCGCGCTTCGCCACCTTCCTACGGGATTGACGCAGGTACCGCAGGCGATGAAGGCGATTTGGGGACAATGACGGGCTCTGTTCGCCGGGTAAACCCCCTCGAACTGGTTGGCACCCTGGCACGCTTGCTTGCTTCAGAATTGGATGAAATAACCGCTGCATCAGAGAGCGTTACAACGGCATCGGATGCTGATCACTCGCCTGGGCCGCCACCTTCGGGGTCTGCCGCCCAGCCTGAGCCTGACGCACGGAGACCCGCTATGCTTTCCCGGGCTGCTTGATCGGTCCCGCGGGCAGGTGCGCCGCTCTCAGCCACGCCCCCCCCCCCGTTCCTTTCTTCTCGGACGTGCATGACGAGTTGAGCAAAGCCAAGGCTTCTTCGCTCCTCCGCTCTCACTACCCTCGCGGTGGAATGTTCCCAGACTGCTTCCACCCTGCACACCACGGCCCTTCCTGCAACCAACGCCAGGCCAAGGCACTTCAAACTTGCACCTTGGGTAGTCCTGTTCTTGATGTGCTGCAGGAACTGCGCTGGATGACCAACCGCGCCCCCGGGCCACTGTACCATCCGACTCGGTTACACAATTCAGTTTGCCAGGCTTCTGCCCACCCCGCAGTACACAGCGTACATGCCAGGTCCCTGCGTGCAGAAATCGCTACACTCTTATTCAAAAGTGCGATAGAGCCTGTCCCTCCAACCGAGATGAATAAGGGTCTCTACAGCCATCACTTCATCATACCCAAGAAAGGCGGCAGCTTACGACCGGTCTTGGACTTGCGAGTTCTCAACCAAGCGTTGCACAAACTCCCATCCAAAATGCTCACGCTTAACCTGCATCCGGCATCTAGATTGGTCTGCAGCGGTAGACCTGAAGGACGCGTACTCTCACGTCTCAATTTTGCCTCGACACCGCCCCTTTCTGCGGCTTGTGTTCGTTGGCCAGGCGTATCAGTACAAGTACTCCCCTTCTGCGTGTCTCTGTCCCCTCGTGTCTTCACGGAAGTCGCAGAGGCAGCTCTTGCCCCGCTATGAGAAGACGGCATCTGCATACTCAATTACCTATGCACTCACAGAGACCTGGTGCTCAAGCACCTCGGCCGTTTGGGGCTTCAGGTCAACTGGGAAAAGAGTAAGCTTACTCCAGTTCAGAGCATCTCTTTTCTCAGCATGGAGTTTGACTCAGTCTCAATGTTTGCACGTCTCCTCAATGAGCGTGCGCAGTCAGTGTTGAGGTGCATCGCCACTTTCAGGCCAGGCTCAACGGTCCCCTTAAAACTTTCCCAGAGGCTCCTGGGGCATATGGCATCCTCCGCGGCGGACGCGCCGCTGGGGTTGATGCATATGAGACTGCTTCAGCACTGGCTTCAGACTCGAGTCTCGAGACGAGCATGGCACCGCGGCACGCACCATGTGACAATCACCCCCGCCTGCCGCCAAACATCCAAACCCTGGACAGACCTCTGTTTCTTACGGGCTGGAGTACCCTTACAGCAGGTGTCCCGACGCGTCCTGGTCACGACCGATGCCTCCAGATCAGGTTGGGGCGCCGTATGCAACAGGCACGCAGCTGCAGGCCGTTGGAGGGCCCAGCAGCGTTGGCACATCAACTGCCTCGAGTTGTTGACCGTCCTTCTGGCCCTGCGGAGGTTTCTGCCGTTAGTTCGAGACGAACATATCCTGTTCAGGTAAAGGACAGCACCACTGCGGGGTCGTACATAAATCGCCAAGGCGGCGTACGCTCCCGCCATGTGTCACAACTCGCCCGTCGTCTCCTCCATTGGAGCCAGCAGCGACACAAGTCACAGGCGCACAGCTGGCCAGTGGGGCTGCGCATTTCCTCCAGTGAGCCTTCTTGCACAGGTGCTGTGCAAGGTCAGGGAGGACGAGGATCAAGTCACTCTTGTGGCTCCCTACTGGCCCACCCAGGCCCGGTTCTCGTACCAAGTACTCCTCGCTACAGCCCCTTCCTGGCGAATTCCCCTGAGGAAAGACCTTCTTTCTCGGGGACGGGGCACACTCTGGCATCCGCATCAAGACCTCTGGAACCTCCATATCTGGTCCCTGGACGGGACGTGGAAGATCTAGCTGGTCTACCATCCACGGTCGTAGCCACGATCAAACAAGCCAGAGCCCCTTCTACCAGGCAACTCTACGCCCTGAAACGGCATCTGTTCGTGAATTGGTGTTCTTCCTGGGCAGAAGACCCACAGAGGTGCGCAGTTAGGTCAGTGCTCCTGTTCCTACAGGAGGGGTTGGAGGGGAGGCTGTCCCCGTCCACCTTGAAGATGTATGTTGCCGCTGGTGCAGCTCACCACGACCCAGTAGATGGCAAGTCCCTGGGTAAGCATGACTTAATCGTCAGGTTCCTGAGAGGTGCCCGGAGGCTAAATCCCTCCCGGCCAAACCTGTTCGCCTTCTGGGGTCTCTCGGTGGCCCTCACCGGTCTTCAGAGATCCTCCTCCGAGCCGTTAGAATCAGTTGGCTCAGGGCCCTCTCTTCAAAAGACGGCCCTGCTGATTGCGCTCGCTTCCATCAAGAGGGTCGGGGACCTGCAAGCATTCTCTACTAATGACACTTGCCTGGAGTTCGGTCCGGCAGACACACATGTGATCCTAAGACCTCGACCGGGCTTTGTGCCCAAGGTTCCTACCACGCCCTTCAGAAGATCAGGTAGTGAACCTGCAAGCGCTGCCCCGGGAGGAGGCAGACCCAGCCCCCTCACTGCTGTGTCCGGTACGTGCCTTGCGTGCCTACCTGGAACGCACTCAGAGCTTCAGACGCTCTGAGCAGCTCTTTGCCTGCTTTGGGCGACAGCAGAAAGGGAACGCTGTCTCCAAACAGAGGCTGTCCCACTGGGTAGTGGATGCCATTCAGTTGGCCTATCATACCCAGGCCGTGCCCCCCCTAAAAGCGGGTCCGAGCCCACTCCACCAGGAGTGTGGCGTCCTCTGGGCACTGGCTAGGGGCATCTCCCTAGCAGACATTTGCAGAGCTGCGGGCTGGGCAACACCTAACACCTTTGCGAGATCTTACAATCTCAGGGTTGAGTCAGTCTCGTCCCGTGTTTTCTCAGGTCTGAGCCCATAGAACTCGGTACACGTCGACGGTCTGACAGGTGAATCACTTGCGTCTAGTGCCCTTTCCTCTGTCAAGGTAAAAAAGTGCACCTTCTTCCCAGGAGACCCCTTTTAGGTTCCTGGTCGATTCCTCCCTAGCCCTTTTGGATCCGCAACAGTTCAGCGGAGGAACTTGCCGGCCCAGTCCACTATGGGTACCCCAGGCTACCCCTACTGGAATAGGTGCTCCACAGGTTAGGCTTCCTACGCGGACTCCTCCTGTGTGTACTTCCGCGGTACGGTCACCTTACGAGCTGACCTGCGTCTCCCTTAGGCAGTCCCTCGCTGCCCTCCGGTCGCCGTGTTGTAGCAACTCCCCCCTCTTCGAGGTTGGATCTACCACCGCGCCATTCTTCCCACATGTGACCCAAGAGGCCATGTGATGTATTTTGCCACCTTTACCTCCCCTTTCGGGTGGGTGTGGCCTCCGCAGGGTAAGACCCCCTTCCCTCGATGCGGTAAGGGCCCCGGCTGCTCTTGCTCCCAGCCAGGCTTGGCCCGTTCCCTAGTTGGGAGCATCACCTTGTTCCCCCCCTAGGGTAACCAAAATGATTCTGACGACTTTTTTGGGGCAGCCTGAGTATGTGCAGCCTGAACACAGTTGGTCGCTTTTGCACGTAGGATACCTGCCCGCTTCTGTGTCAGCAGTACACATACACGGCTCAGCGCATGGCGAGTTTTGAAGTGGACCCCTAGTGTCGGTTCTTCAACACGACGCCGAAGTGAGCGACAGACGGGGAACGTCTCGGTTACGTATGTAACCTCCATTCCTTGATGGAGGGAACGAGACGTTGTGTCTTCCCGGCCACGTCGCTGAGCCGAGCCGCTGAGGTGCCCGGAACACTCCCGGCTCCTCGGAAAAATCCTGAATGAACGAGCGTATTTCCCTCGCCTTTATACCCGTATGTCCAGGGGCGGGGTATGCAAATACTGTTCGCCAACTCTCATTGGCCTTTTTTCATAGATCAGAGGCATCTTTCGGCGCGCAAAAGAGACCCCTAGTGTCGCTTCTTCAACACAACGTCTCGTTCCCTCCATCAGGGAACAGAGGTTACATACGTAACCGAGACGATTTTGTTACCTTTGCGTATAATATTCATGAAAGTATGTAAAATTTTATATGCAAATGCTCGCTCGGTTACATAGAGGAAGCTTATGACAACGAATGTCATGCCTCTTGTACCATTTGCAAGATATAAAAGTTAATGATTAAAACATGCACTATTTTTGTGCAGGAAATTTGTAAGACTCCGAAACAAAGGACCATAAAATCAACTGTCGGAAAGGACAGCCCAGTCGACCACGTGACTCTGAAAATTCACTTCTGATTGGCGCAGGACACCTTTGGGGATGCGGCCAATTTCAGTTCAAACCCTTCTCTTGTCTCTTCCCTTCTGCACTCTCTGCTCTGGCTTTTACCTTGTGGTCTCCTCTGGATCTCTTCGGAACAAGATTCATGCCATGTGAGGTCCAAGAAAGCCTCACAATCTCTACAGTTCAGAGAAGGCCTCGATTCTAAGCCAACCTCATCATTCATAAAGACAATAACAGAGGTTATTACAGAGGTCCAAAACATTGACGGAACTAACTTTCGACCAAGAGTCAAGAACCAAGCAACACAATGAATGTAAGGAAGCACAAAGTCACAAAAATACATCTCTACACTTTGCTCAAAGTGCTGGTGTTTTAGTTAAACTTTGGGTAATTCAATAGCAAATCGATGTAGACTCAAAGAAGGATAAATGGTTCTTAAGGCATTGTCAACATACTCCATAAAATTAATTTTCACTATATTTATAATTGATTTCACATTCTGTCACTCTTCTCACCAACCTGTCTTGTGTATATATATGTTAGATTAGATTTATGTTTAGAATTGCAATAAAGTTTATTTATTTTATTTATTTATTTTAACAAAAGGGACAATACATATTAATGAACATTTTCACAAATGTAAATATGCCAGATTATAGCCTTAGGCTAATTTCCATCTGCAGACCCCCTGGCAGGTTGGTGTTACACACAAATTAATAAATACATACAGATACACTATACACAGGCTATATACAGAACAATGATCACATCATATTAGAACAGACAGTAACAACATGAGTGGACAACAAAGAACATATAGAAAATAGGAAAGCATCGACTATATTACACAAACCACAATTTTGCAGATGCCCTGTCTAACCATGATATTGCACTGACCCATATTACACCATCCTATATTGCACTAACCCGCATTACACTGACCCCTATTACACAACCGATGTTATACAGACTTTTATTGCATAACCCATATCACACTGATAATTGTATCCCTTTTTTGTAATGCACTAACTCTGTTTTACGTCTAATATATAATGATTAACTAAACATGATCACATGTTTGTGTGTCCCTCAGCCACACTTTTAAACGACTCCTAAAGGTAGGAAGACTTGTGCTTTCCCTCACTGACAGTGGAATACTATTCCAGAAGCTCACTCCCTGATATGACAGGACGTTCTGTGAAAAGGCGGTCCGCCTAAACGCCAAGTCACAATCACCTCTCGTAGTGGCTCTAGTCACTCGAGACCCGGCAAAACTGCTAGACTTTTGTTTAATAAAATCACTCAATGGTGGAGGCGCCAAACCGTGTATAACCTTATAGATTAGACAGGCTGATTTAAATAATTTGAAATTGGCAAAATTTAAAAACTTATATTTATATAAAATTTGACAATGGTGATATGACGAAGGTTTCTTGTCTAATATTTTCAATGCTTTTTGTAGCATACTTCGATTGGCCCAATAGCAGCATGACTCGTATAGGACCAACTTGTGATACAGTACTCAATATGAGCCAGTATCATAGAGTGCAGGAATGTAATCGCTGCTGTATCTGTTAATGATGTACGAATATGTCTAAAGTTCCGTATATTCAAATTTACAGTTTTCACAACTTTTTTAACGTGTTTTTTAAAGAATAATTTCGAGTCTATCTACACTCCCAAATACTTAAATTCCTCAACATTTACACCTTGCGTATAGTGAAGATAGGGTGACTTACTATTCTTTATTTGCAGGCATTGTTTTCTATCTGATAGATAAGACTGTATCCATTTAACAGTTTGATTGCTAAAGTTAAATGTTAACAGTCTAGACAAGAGCTTAAGGTTATTCACAGTATCAAACGCACGCTTAAAGTCAACAAAAACAGCCGCAACATAACTGTTTTTGTCTAAATAAGACTTCACCTTCTCAACAAAAACACAGACAGCCGTTTCAGTTGAGTGAAGAGATCGAAATCCGAATTGCATAGGGTGCAATCCCGGATTGGAATCATTAAGATGTGCAATAATAGAGTTAGCGACCCACTTTTCTGCTATCTTTGAGAAGATAGGAAGTATGCTAATAGGTCGATAATTAGCAGGGTCTAATTTATCACCCGATTTATATATTGGTATCACATTTGCCACCTTCCAACTCAAGGGGACGACTGCCTGCGTGATTGATAAATTAATAAGTTTGTCTGTATACAAAGATGATTTGACTGTGGTATATTTTGATAAATAATCTCATCCCTGTTTCTAAAATATTTCATTCAAAGCTGTACCTAAATACGTGTGATATTATTTTCAATAAGTCATAAGAATAATATTACTCTAATAAGAGAATTAATCATAATTCCCTTATTAAAGCTAATTCCTTACAGTAGAAATTGTGAGTGGATACAATGAGACGCATTACGATTTTAATGGTGGAGAATTTTATTCAGACAAATAATCTAGTTATTTGTAATTTATCTAATTTATAATGGTTGTCGAATGCAACTAATTCCCTTATACATTGCATTACCTAATAATGTAGAATAAGGACATTTAATTTAGTTCAGAGCTCACATATTTCTAGACCCTAAACTCCCTTACATATAAGGATGTGAGAATGAGGGCACTTTAACGGTTCCCTTCTAAATGTAGCATGCCATGATGGAGGGAACAAGACGTTGTGTCGATGAAGTGACACTAGGGGTTACTCTTGGGAGCCCGAGACACCTCTGATCTTTGATAAAAGACATGCCATTCCCCTGAAGGAGTATAAAGGAGCTGGCGTGCAATCGACTCATTCAGGTTTTGTGCTGAGGAGCCAAGAGAGAAGGTCCCGGGCATTTCCGCGGGTAGTCCAGCATTGTGGCAGGAGGGACACAACATCTCGTTCCCTCCAGGGAACGGAGGTTACGGAAGTAACCAGGACATTTCCTATCTGTCACTCACTCGACGTTGTCTCGATGAAGTGACACTAAGGGGTAGCTATACAAAACACCACAACTAGCTGAACTTTGTTATGTGAACTGGAGGTGTAAGACGGGCAGACCACTGTGTGACTCGTAGCCAGCGCACCAGGCCGACACGTAACCTCCCCCATCGCTGTCATGAGCGTCAAACAGCCCTTCGGGAACAAGTTGACTGCCCATAAAATAGGCACAGGCTAGCCCATTGACACAGCAATGTCAAGGCTGGGTTTGCCTCCTCCTGGTGCAGCGCTTGCAGGTTCACTACCTGACCCCTAAATGGGAGCATGAGGTCTGAGAACCAAGTCTGGGTGGGCCAGTAGGGTGCTACTAGGATGACGAGCTCCTCGTCCTCCCTAACCTTGCATGGGGTCTGTGCAAGAAGGCTCACTTGGGGAAATGCATATTTGTGTAGTCCAGGGGGCCAGCTGTGTGCCAGCGTATCTATACTGAGGCACCAAGGTCAGGATGTACCAATGCGGGCAGTGGGAGGATTCTCAGGAAGCGAACAGGAATCGAGGAACCGAATCGAGTCTCCACTCTCCCTTGTGGGTAAGGCCCGTCCGGACCCGACGGCCATGCACCCATTGCATACTGCGTCCCAGCCCATCTTGGAGACGTCCGTCATAATCACGACGTGTCTGGAGACCTGCTCTAGGGGAACACCTGCCCGTAGAAATGAGGTGAGGTTGGTCCAAGGGCTGAAGAGGCTGTGATAGGCTGACGTGATGGTCACGCAATGTGTCCCGCAGCGCCATGCCCATCTCGGGACACGAGTCTGGAGCCAGTGCTGAAGTGGTCTCATAACATCAACCCAAGCGGTGAGGCCACTGCTGAGGATGCCATATGCCCCAGGAGCTTCTGAAACAATTTCAGTGGAACCTCTGTTTTCTGTTGAAAGCCTTCAAATAGGTCAGCACCAACTGTGTGCACTCGTTCGTGAGGCGCGCTGTCATCGAGACTGAGTCCAACTCTAAGCTGAGAAAAGAGATGCTGTGAACCGGGAGGAGCTTGCTCTTTTCCCAGTTGACCCAAAGCCCTAGCCAGCTGAGGTGAGTTAACACCAGGTCCCTGTGCACACACAACACATCCCGAGAATGAGGTAGAATTAACCAGTCGTCAAGATAGTTGAGGATGCGAATGCCCACTTCACTTAACGGGGCAAGGGCTGCCTCTACGACCTTCAAGAAGATGCGAGGCGACAGGGACATGCCAAAAGGAAAGACCTTGTACTGGTATGCCCAACCCTTGAACACAAACCGCAGGAAGGGTCTGTGCCGAGGTAGAATCGAGACGTGGAATTACACATCCTTCAGGTCTACCGCCATATGTTGAAGAGCACAAGCCACGCGTCCACGGGCGAGGGGGACCAAGGGGACTCATCTCGTCGGACGTACCGGCGGGAGGGGCCTCACGGCGGGGTGGAGTCTGAGGCACCACTTTGAAGGGGCTTAAGCCCTGTTGGCCCCCCTGAGTCAAGGGACATCGAAGCACTTACCTGGCTCGGTCAGGGAGGGGGTACATCGTCCCTGCAGTTCACCAAAACCATCCAGGTGTGGGTGTGTTTGTGCCACTGGAGCGCCGGACATGCCAAAATGGAATGGTGGTCATAATGACGGCCATGCACACCGGATATGTGACCCAGGGAATGAGGAAACTGCTCTTTTGTCATATTTTTGGGTACCACAGCTACTTGAGCATGCAGCAAAATTAAATGAAAATGAAACAAAAGATTCTCCTCCCTGCCCTCCACCGGGGATGGAGTGGTCTGTTCACCAGCTCCGGAACAGCAGGTCTCCTCATCCTTGGGTCGCCCTTCTCATGGGCGCTTCAAAGTCTTCGAAGACAGGTGGCGTCTGCTTCCTGTGGGGGGCTCAATGCCGCGGCGGGGCTGTGGCGGAGTCCATGAGTAGATGGGGTGCGGGATCTTGAGCCACGTCGGGGCAGGATGTGTTGAATGGTCTCTGTCTGCTGCTTCACTGTCGAAAACTGCTGGGCAAAGTCCTCGACAGTGTCGCTGAATAGACCATGCTGGGAAATGGGGGCATCAAGGAACTGTGCTTTGTCGGCCTCTCATCTCGACCTGGTTGAGCCAAAGGTGGTGCTCCTGGATCACCTGCCCAAGAGACAAGAGTGTTCCTGCATCAATCCTGGGGCGGAACTACCCTTGTGCAGTTCTTTTAGTGCCTTGGCTTGGTGGACTTGCAGAGAGCCATGGCGTGCTGGGCAGAGGCGGCTTTTCCAGCAGCACCGTAGGCCTTGGCCATCATGGACGATGTAAACTCACAGGCCCTGGACGAGAGCTTTGGGTGCCCATGCCAGGTGGCGGCACTCATCGGGTATTGGTGCACTTCGAGCGCCTTATCCACTGGGGGCATCACCCAAGTACCGCCCCACCATCGAGGGTAGTGAGGGCAGGGGAGCTGAAAGATCGGGACCGGGCAGTAAAAGGTGCCTCCCATGACCTTGTCAGCTTCTCGTGAACCTCCTGGAATAAAGGAACTGGGGCGGGGCGTGCCTGTGAGCGGCATTGTGGGCCCAGGGACTTGGCTAATTGATTAATTTCATATTATTTTAATCTGTATAGGGGCACTCGGCAGGGTTGCCCTCTTTCCCCATTTTTGTTCTGTCTTGTCCTTGAGCCATTAGCAGCCACGATAAGAAAGGAGGACAATTTTCCAGAGGTGGTGGCAGGAGGTATGGCGCATAAGCTTTTGCTTTACGCAGATGATATTATATTATTAATCTCAGACCCTACTAGATCTATGCCTTGCCTCCACAGAATTATAAATTCCTTTTGTATGTTCTCAGGATACAGAGTCAATTGGTCTAAATCCGAAGCTTTGGCTCTGACAGCGTACTGCCAAGTAACGGTTTTCCAGCCGGCAGCCTTCCAGAGGCCCAAATAGGGGATTAAGTATTCCCAGCAAATTCGTGTTTGAGTTAATATTGACCCCTTAATAAAAAGTTTTTCGAGTGATGTGAGCAGGTGGGCTTCATTAAATTTATCTATGATTGGGAAGGTCAATGTTATTAAAATGAATTTTATTTCAAATTTCAACTACCAACAACAGTCTGTCCCCATTGAAGTGCCCATCTTTTTTTTTTTTAAACAATTTGATAGTATAGATAAATCCTTTATCTGTAAAGGTAAACGTTCTCGGATGCATTTTAACATATTACACCGGCCAATTGACAGTAGTGGGTTAGGTCCCCTCAAGATTTTGTTTTACCATTATGCTTTTGGACATTTGCCGCATTGGTCGCTTCCACCTGAGAGAGCTCCTCCCTGGCTCTTTTTTGAACAGGAGGTCCTTGCCCCTATCTTGCCATTGCAAAGTCTTGCTACCAAGCTGCCCAGAGAAGTAAAGTTGCATCCTGTAATCTCGCACATGCATTTAGTGTGGACAAAGTTTCTTGTGTATTCAATTCGGACATTTATCTGAAGGTTGCCGCAAGTATTTGGTTAAACCCTAAATTGTGCATTAACAAGTCCCCTTTCTGCTGGACAGAATGGATTGGGAAGGGTGTTACTTCGCTAGGTGAAAATGTGAGAAAATTAGTGTTGAGATTCTTTGAAAATATTATTCAGCTGTTTGGGATTCCCAGATCTCAATTCTTCAGGTGCTTACAGCTGTGCCATTTACTCTGTACCACCTTTGGGTGTAGTACTCAGCCCCCTAAAGTGGCAGAAGCTGGAAGAAGCAACAAGCTTTGAACATCCTATCTCCCAACAACCAAGAAAAACTGTGTCCAAGTGTAATTAGGAGATTTAGGGCTGTTTTAAAGGCAAAGATGGCCACACCAAATATTGATAGTAGCTTTTTTATGTTTACTGGACTTTGTATAATGTTAATAGATAAATGAAAAGTCACCCTCATTTCATGAGTAGTGCACCAAGTTGGCAGCTTTTGAGGAGTTGGCCACAGGCAGTTTGGCAGTTTGTGTGAGTATGGCAGGAAGTGGGACACTTATTTGCCCTTCCTGGAGGGTTGACGGGGAGGAGCAGTGGAGAGGGACAATTGGGTTGGAGTTTCTGTAATTAATATGTGGAATCTTTTTTTCTTTTTTGGTTGGGTAATTTCTTTGTCTTTTTATGTCAGAGTATTTTCTTTGAACTGCTTGTTTATATGTGTGTCTGTTGTTATGTAATATCTTACCACTGGGATGTATGTTGGGTGATGAGAGGGAAGGGGGCATATATTGCTAAAAGTTGACTGTGTTTTCATGTGTTGTCTGTGTTTATTTTAATATTGGAATCAATCAAAATTGTTAATGACAAAAATAAATGGAAAACCTTGTAGTAATCTTCCTTCTCTAGTGTGGACTCCTAGACAAAATATTTTGATAACCTATGCATTTCTAAATTACCTCATACCATGCATTTAAAGAGACAACAAATGAGTTATAAAAGGACAAGGTTTAATCATACAACATGCATCAATAAACAATAAGATGACAATTGTACATTCTTATGGTCATAGACATGTATACATTCATCTAGAGATGCACCAATGTATTGGCCGCCGATATTTATTGACCAATTTTTTATCAAATTAAAACCATTGGCACGTCGGATATAAGCATGAAAAAGGCCGTTATAAAAAACGGATTGTTTATTAATTAATTATGTGAATGTACGGAGTAGTATAATGTCTGTTGAATAATCCTAACTTTTTCTCTCTGTGTAGTATAATTAAATACCCAAATAAATGAAATCCATAAAAATTATAGTCTGTCAGACATACATCAGAACAAAAAAATATTGTAAATGACATGAGTGATCAGCCATGTGCACTGAATGGGAGTATTTTGGAGACAATGAAAATGTGGGCCTTAAAATATTGTCTATCAGAGTCAAAAAGGTTGAGAACTACTGCTTTAGACATCTGGGAGGAAACATCTTATTGACGCATGTAACCACTGTGTCTATTCAACACGGCATGAGCCAAGGAATCAGAGGATAAAATTATGTTTTAAATAAAAAATTAAAAATGTGTTTCTAAGCCTTTAGGTTATTGACATAAATACACAAGCAAATTTAATAGTTGGTGGAGTTAGAGGATTTGAGTTAGAGACCCTAAATTTGTTTCTGTTATAGTTCATATACTGTCCTCTATAAGTGTGCCAAATTTCATAACTTTCCTACATACAGTTCTATGGGCTGCCACAGACTTAATGTTACACATGAAATGATAACATTAACTTGGAGTTTGATTTTGCCTTTTATTCCTCTTGTGCAGAACTCACGATGTACACATTTAGTTGCTGTTGTTTGTAGTTTAAGTTTAGTTTTGAGTATTTATGTGCACATTTATGTGGTCAAACTGTAAAACAAAACAATTCACAATTAATATCCAGTATTGTACCAAATACATGTATACAAAATATAACATCAGCTTTTTTAGATGGTAAACACTAAAACACTTGCTTTAAATCAAATATATCACCTTCAATGCAAAATATCACAGTTTGCATGAAAATGATCACAAATGTGATACAACCATCAATACAGAGAAATGTTCTGTATTACAAAACTTATTTAAACTTTGTTTACCAACCAAACGCAACATATATTGAAAGAGTATTTCAAAAGGTAACATAAAACAGTAGATGTCTACACAAACATCAAAACACAAGCGAAATATCATTAGGCGCAAAGGCGCTAATTAAGGCGCTAATCGCAAATAGCGATCTATATATATAAATACATAAAGAACCGTCAATATATTTATAAAAACAAAACTATTACTCACCACGCTGGGAATAGATAGTTTAAATTATAGTTTCATCTGGTAGTTACAGAATTTCAGTTAAGTCTCAACACAAAAACAACATGGCTCTCTTCCTCAGTTTTTTTTTTTTTTTTTTTTTTTTTTTTTTTTTGCGCCCTTTTCTAGGCGATCACATGAGCCCACAAAATCAACGTCCTTAAAGGGGCAGCACCCAACACTTAAAGAGCAGAAAAATATTAATAAGCTGAAGAAAACTAACAGAAGCATTGTGCTAAATTATTAAAAAAATTAATATAAGTTGAAACAGTGAAAGTACAGCAATGTCGAAAAAGATAAACAATTTGAATGTGTATGTGTTGGCAGTTTCAGTTATTTATCATGGAGTGATTATTAAGAGCTAATTTTTAAGAAATAGTTCACCCAAAAATGATCATTCTGTCATCATTTAGTCACCCTTATTATGAAGTCTCAAACTCATATGACTTTCTTTCTTCTGCTGAACCCAAACTAAGATATTTTGTAGGATTTATGTGTTTGTCCATACAATGCAAGTCAGTTCCTACATTTGCAGTTTGCAGTATGGAGACCATCAACAGGTGGTAATATTGTTCAAATCCAAATTCAGAAAATATAGTGGGATCATTGTTGTACTTAATGAAACTGATATATATATATACCAACAAAATGTATATATGTAAATGTATAATGTATTTATATATATGTTGCGAGGACCCTATTGTCCTTCTAGGTGTTTATTATCTGGGCCCAAGCACTGAAAGTGCTGAGGCACTATTGTTCTTATTAGGATTATGATTTATTTATTTAATTCTTCTTTTCAAGGTTTTCTGTACTTTTGGGGTACATAGCAAACTCTTGAAAGTTTGCACACATCAGAGTCGTTGGCCATTAGGGCATGGCAGAGTTACAGGTGGGGGGTGCGGGCAGGCTCAGCGGTACCACCTAGAACATGGGCATGTTTGGGGGGCTATCTAGCACATTCCTTTTGAGGTACAGTTACCAAACTATGTACACATATACATAGACCTCATCAAGCCATGATAGTCATAAGCTCTGCCCAAAAAGAAGTTTTGGATTGTTTAAAAAATGTATGCTTAGGAATTTTATATAGTCCTCCCAGGGATTTAATGTTACAGGTACTAAATGTGGGCAACATCATGCCTAAACATTGACAATACTAAATTGCGAAGTGGTTTTGATATATCGGTGTTGCCATGGTGAAGTGACAAAATAACATTAAAAAAATGTAATAAGTCTCATATCTTCTGCGTGCAGAAAATTAAAAACATCAAAATTGAGCCAAATGTTTGTCCTTGCAGGCTGATCACATTGATGTGACTATTGTGGGTCACGGTCATAGCTCCACCAACTGGCGGAAGGAAGTGTGTCACTTTTAACAGACGTTGAAAAATCCCTATTATGTTAGCTTGAATTGCTTAAAAAAAATACAGACTAATTTCAAGGCATTTCACATTTTAAATTCTGAAGGGTTTCTTGATATCTTAAATACCGTTGGCATGGCAATTCATTAAATGTCCTGATTCCTTTTTGTGCATATTCACGTGTTTTGAGTTATTTGGCATAATTTAATTTTAAAGTTTAATGTTAATAAACATATTTATTACATTTTATATAAATAATATATATATATATATATATAATATATACAAAAATATCTACTGAAATGTAAAAATACAAGAAAACCCATGTCTAATCCACTGTCTGTTAATTCTCTGATTGGCAATTACAAGAAATGTCCAATAGAGTCCAGAATGGGCGGGGACTGAGTTCATGAGTTGGTTGAAGTCTTTTGCAGTTGAATCCCATAACAAAAATGAAAACAATGTGTCCCCACTCAATATATACATCAACTGAGGTGCGGATCCCATCTTTGTTAATTAAAACATATAGTTTTATATGGACGGATTAGAACCTTTAACCTATTCCAGCCTAAGCGTTCAAATTTGGGAAGAATTATTTCCATGGTTCCTGTCTCAGGGTCATTGCCGACCAATCACCGATTTTATTTCTAAAAACTGCCAGATACCCATGACAATATATGCTAAAGGCACATATGATTGGTTTAGGGTTTACTGGGTGTGAATAATAAATGTATCGTCATCATCGTCATCCTTCATTTGCCTGGGAGGAGACAGAGGGGATATCCTGGGAGATTTACTCCAGTGTTGGACTTACTGCTTCAAATTGAACACTTAAGATTTCTCACAGTTCTGTTTGTATCATGGTTTTAGGGTCACTGTTTTGGTACGGTTCGGTATTTATGTTCAGAAAAATAAATATTATGTCAAACCCAAAATAAATATATTCTATTTGGTAACACACTTCCAAGAGATTTTCCCTCACTACAAAACACTATGGTTTTACAGCAGTATAACATATTTGTAGTAAAATCATAGTACCATAAAATTAACATATACTGTCATGGTTATAATACTATAGTAAAACCAAGGTTACTATATGGAAATGACAGTTACTATTGTAAAACAAAGGTTAATTGTACCGAAAACTGTGATTTCTGCCAAGAAACAATAGTGATAGCAGTCATTGTTACTTGGCTACTTACTCATGGCTACTACAGTATTTCTGAATAAAACCATGGTTAATTTTCGTTAGTGTCCTTATCACACAAAAAATGCTCTAATTACTAACTCAACATTTAAATTAATACCTGCATTTTTGCATCAACATAATGTGCATTTCATATACAACTCAACATATATTCAGAAGTTGTACATCACTATAGAATGAATAACCTTCCTGTAAAAATGTATGCTAGAAGAGATGTCGTGTTTTAATCATACATGGAAATCCCACATCTTCATCAACAGAGTAAGGGCAACATAACTTTGGCAATGAACACCCCGAGCACATTCGTTTTTGTTTCATGTCTGTCCGAACTAGCAGTGAGTGCCTGTTTACAGACGGAAGGGATTGTGTCTGTGTGCAATATTGGGCTCATCTGAGGTTCTGTACACACCGCACACTATATATTACCAGGTGATGTCAGCGTAAATAAATAATCAAACATCAATGTATTACCAGTATACGGTACTCACGTCAAAACAGTGCCTGTTTTGTAAACGTTTTTTGACCATCGCTGTTATGATTGACCACAAAATGAAAGTTCCCAGACAGGAGACTTGAATGACGCAGTGGCTTCAATCTTGCGGCTTGTTTTCTCAGATTGCCATTTTCAACTTCACACTAATGTGTGCAGAACTGTGAATCATCAACTGATTTAACAAACGTACAGTTAATAGGACAACTTCTCCCTGTAGAAAGTTAACCCATGTGAAACACTGGCAAAGTGTGTCCATCTACAGAGCCATACAGGTGTATTAGCGGTAGGGTGGGTATCGAGAACAGGTTCCATTTTAGAACCGTTCCAAATTTCCAAGAACCGTGGATTCGATAAGACACACGAATTTCGATTCCTCTCTTCGGTTCTTAACTTTATTAATCATTGTAAAACAGTTCACGTTACGGGCAAGGAAGAGGCGAGAAACCGGCTTGTCAACATAAATAATAATTTTAATAAAGAACTTAAAACAAACACATAGGACAGCAGACATGTCTGCTGATTAAGCTCCCTCTCCCGATCACCGTCTGCGAGTGGCCTTTATCCCTCTTGACGGCTCAATTAGCCTGATACGGGACCGGGCGTGCGCAATCACGCGCCGGTCCCGCCCTCCACCGTGCCACAATCATGCTTGTGAGGTGAACGGCAGTGAGCATTTTACAGTCGTGTTGATGTGCCAGGACCTGCTACAAGGACCTAATTTCAATACGCACAAGCGCAGTTCATTACATTCCGCACCATGTCTGAGTCTGACCACTGCAAATGCTCCAAAGTTTGGTTAAGCTATGTTGAAATTGATAACAACACCGCAAAATGCAACACCTGCAATAAATGGATTTTGTGCAAGGGAGGAAGCACCTCCAATATGATGAAGCATTTACTTCAACACAGCGTGAATCTAAAGGAATGTACCATGTTTGCCGCACCAGATACAGCTAATATTAGCAGCCCCATATTACTGTTGGGGATACAGTTAGCCCAGAGAGATCACACATCCTTCCGGAGAAGGCAGATATGCTGATTTTTCTTCAAAAGTATTGCTGACATTGCATTGCAGACTCTCTTTGACATTATTACTGCTTCCAATAACTGTGTGTTACATATTTTGTTGTACTATTTTTTGTGTTATTTTTGTTGGTTTGTAATTGTTTTTGTTGATCATTCCTTATAAAAAAGTGAAATATTTATTTTTATAAATGAAGGGGAACTGTCACAACTGGGAGTTTACTAGTTATAGCATAAATATGGCAAGAATAAAAGGTAGGCACATTTTTGTTCTTGAAGTATTTGCTCTTTTATTTCTCTCCAAAAAATTATTGAAATCGAAACCAAGATTCGATAACAATTGGAATCGATAACAAGAATCGGAATCGATAAAATTGAAACAATACCCAACCCTAATTAGCGGAGGTTGTAACTGCGCATGTCTATTTTCCACTTTATTTTCTTTTCAAAGTGTATGATCCAGATGCGTTATTAAATTAGAGATGAACCATGCAGCAAATGCTTACCAAACCATGGGTGGTGAACCGTGTGGTTTGTTTTTTTACTGAGAACCATTACATACCCGATAGATGGATGGATGGATGGATGGATGGATGGATGGATGGATGGATGGATAGATAGATAGATAAATAGATAGATAGATTCACATTAATATTATGTATACATTTATTTTAACAAATAGCATCAAACATATTTATATACATAAAAGCTTATCCTCTATAATACACTTGAATTATGACAATTCAAATAATTGGCATAATGTTAGTGAAAATTTCAGGTGAATAAAGCTGCTAAATCACAGATTAAAAAATATAAACAGAATTTAAACTAAAAGGCAATAATGTTATGTGGCAGCGTGGGCGTGGTCAAGCGCCCGTCCGGAGAGGCTCTAATTTCAGTGAACACGGGGAAAGTGGCATAAAAGAGCCACAGCACCACCAGTCAGGACGCCAGTCCAGTGTTGGCAGCCCAAATATCTAGTTTGAGTTTACGGAAAGCCTTAGTTTTGTTATCAGAAGTTTATGTTTGTATTCCTGTCATTTTACGTTGAATAATTAAAGACCCCTCACCTGTGTGCAGAAGCCTGTCCTCGTGTCCTCTTTTTCCCCGCCCTGTCAAGAGTCTTGTTACACTGGTGCCGAAACCCGGGATCTTCAGATATGGAGGGTCGTCCCGTAGAGTCCTCCCAGCTGGCCGAAGTCCTCCAGTCCCTCGCAGCACTACATCAGAGCCACCATCAGTCCCTGCTTGAGCTCCGAGAGGACCAAGATCGGCGTTTCTTTGAGATCATGCGGGCTCAAGCAGAGGACCGGCATGCCATCCGGAGCCTGCTCAGCCAGGAGGTCGCTCCCGCCTCAGCCGCGACCCCGGACCATCGCTCCCCGTTGCCCCCGCCCACGCTACAGAAGATGGGAGCAACGGACGACCCCGAAGCGTTTTTAGACCTCTTCGAGCGGACCGCAGAAATCTGGGGCTGGCCGCGCGATCAGTGGGCAGCCCGCCTTGTCCCTCTTTTGTCCGGGGAAGCCCAACTCGCGGCTCAGCAACTGCCTGCATCGAACCTCCTGGCCTATGCTGATCTGAGAAGAGCGATCATGCAACGGGTTGGTCGGAGTCCCGAAGAGAACCGCCAGCTGTTCCGGGCCATGAAGTTAGAGAAAACCGACCGCCCGTTCGCGTTTGCCCAGCGGCTCCGTGATGCCTGCCGGAAGTGGCTGCTAGTGGGGGACCGCGACTTCGAGGGACTGATCGATCAGGTGGTGCTGGAGCAGTTCACGCAGCGATTGCCCAAGAGGACGGCGGAGTGGGTACAGTGCCACCGCCCGGCGTCGCTGGAGGCGGCGATCCAGCTAGCGGAGGACCACATGGCGGCGACCCCAAGGGCGGACGAGCCCTCTCTCTCTCTCTCTCTCTCCCTCCCCTTCCCATGTGTTTTTTTCCGCTCTTCCCCATCCCCCTCCCCCCTCTCGCTCTGTCTTCCCTCCAGGGTCCGTTCCTGCCCCCCGCAGGCGAGGAGCCTGGCAGAGACCCACGGTGGCAACGCACACCCCCCCCCGCCACATTCAGCCGCTCTCCCCCTCAGGTGGGGGCGTCCGCCGACGCAGGTATGGGTGTGGCGCCTGGGCCAGCCTGTTGGAGGTGCGGGGACCCGGGCCACTTCCGTGATCAGTGTCCGATGATGGAAGTGGGGACGGTGGTTCGGGTCTCCGATCCCCCGCATGCTGCCCCCGATTGGGCTGGAGCGTACCGGATTCCGGTAAGAATCAGGGGGGTACACACCAAGCATCGCTGGATACCGGTTGCAATCAAACCACCATCCATCAACGCTTGGTTCGACCCGGGGCTTTGGGCACAGCTAGACGGGTGAGGGTGAGGTGTGTGCATGGGGATATTCACAAGTACCCGATGATGACCTTGTTAGTGAAATTCCGGGGGAAAAAAGCATAGAGTGGAGGCAGCGGTTAGTCCCCGCCTCACCCATCCTCTGATTTTGGGGACCGATTGGCCAGCGTTTAAAGATGTGCTAGGGGGGTTTATATGGATAGGTCCTGCACTAAAGTGGGGAGATGTGCGATGTGCGATGCTTTGACAGGGGAGGCGGAGCCGGGGCCGTCCTCGGCTGCTCCAAATCGGGATGACGAGGAGAGGGGCGAGGCTTCCGCCCCTCCTCTTCGCAGGGAATTCCCTGACGAGGATTTCCCTTTGGAGCAGTCGTGGGACGAAACCCTCAAGCATGCCTTCGATCAGGTAAAAGTGATCGATGTCTGGCTGAAGGCGCTGACCATCGCTCTCGCATACCCCTATTTCTCAATTATAAATGACCGACTGTATAGAGTGACGCAGGACACTCAAACTAAAGAAAATATGACACAGCTTTTGATTCCACGGAGCCGCTGGGAAATGTTATTCCAGGCGGCTCATTATAATCCCATGGCGGGTCATCTAGGGGAAAGAAAAACACTTCTCCGACTAATAGCCTGTTTTTATTGGCCGGGCATTAGCGGTGACGTCCGCAGGTGGTGTGCGTTGTGCCGTGAATGCCAGCTGGTAAACCCACCGGCCACCCCAAAAGCGCCATTGCGCCCTCTTCCGTAAACTCAAACTAGATATTTGGGCTGCCAACACTGGACTGGTGTCCTGACTGGTGGTGCTGTGGCTCTTTTATGCCGCTCTCCCCGTGCTCACTGAAATTAGAGACAGGTGTTAGACATATTTTAGCTCAGGTGTAAGCGCCCTTACCGCTCCCCCTCTCCGGACGGGCGCTTGACCACGCCCCCGCTGCCACATGTTACTTAACCAATCTGATGTGGTTAATTTTCATCAGTGGACCCTCACAATGAAATGCATGCTGTTTTTTGTTCAATCACTGGATTAGATCATAAGCAGAGAACATGAAACATAAGTACTGTCACTCACATATCGCATGTTTTAAAAATGCACTGTAATCCTCTAATTGCAAAATAGACTTCAGAAGATGAAAGTTGAATTTTTAAGCTTTAATTTGATACCATTTTTTGAACATAGATTACGTTTTTGATATAAAACAAAGCATTTGTTTTATAGCCACATTCAAATGGCCCACCTGTTGGCCAGTGACAGTAAACTGGTTTAAAATGGGCATGTAAGACGGCCTCTGTAGAACCCCTATTTTCACCTACATTCACCAAAATTTGTACAAATATAGTTCTCATCAAGCTGGAAAACTTTCAGAGTTATAATTATTAGCTCTGCCCAACAGGGAGTCATTCATTTTGGATTTTTTTAATATTTCATTCTCTGAACTTTTAAGTACTCCTCCTAGGGGATTCATGAGACTGTCACCACATTTAGACAACATTATGCCAAGATATTGAAGATGCTAAATTGTGAACAGATTGTGAAATATTGAATGGTGTTGCCATAGTGAGGCATTATATTAATGGAAAAAAATGGGTAACAGCAGTGTCTCACATCTTCTGTGTGCAATGTGTGATTTAGATCAAAATTGAGATGTATATTGGGGCTAATCACATGGATTTGACTATTTTGGGTTACAGACATAGCAACACATAGCACAGGTTCAGGCAGCAGGAAGCGTGGCTCTTATTTTACTCAAATTGCTTCAAATGCCAAATGTATGTGTCCACCTTGCATTGTTTTCTGAAAGCCAACGGGTGGAAATGGATCCATGGTGCTTGGTCCCGTCATTGCTGTGCGCAGCCATATTTATTATTATTATTTTGTTTTTTTCCCCAAATTAATCACATTTTTGAGGGCCTAAACATACTTGAAAACTAATGAAGCTTTAACATGCATCAGAAATTTTGAAAATTAACATCTGATATGGGTTTCTGAATTAGGTGTGGCAAAATGGCTCGATAGCACCACCTACAATCTTTCAACATTGTGCGCTTTACGTTGCATTTCACCTACACATACGACAATCGGTACATATGTGTAACATGCCAATATCTACAAAAAAGTATCTTGGACCCAAGCCCTAAACTCAACAGGTAGTCAGCTATTTTTTTTTCTCTTCAATTTTTGCTCAGTTTTTGCCATTTTCAGGCCTCGTACCTTAATTAACTCCTCCTAGATATATCATCATATCTACTTAATATTTGGTTATTCTAATCTAACAGCCTTGGCGATGCTAAATTATGAAACTTTTGAGTTTTCACTGCACAATGTGGCTGTGACTGTCTTACAAATTTTGATGTCTCGCCATGAAACAGGAAGTTGTTGTAACTCAAACATACAATGTCTAATCTGCTCCAAACTTCACATGTTTTATAAGAGTCCCGGCCTAGAACACTTCTATATTCCAATATTCAGTTATAGTCATAGCGCCACCTACTGGTAAGAGAAAATGACATGTTTTACACTGTGATACACTCTTAACAACATTTAAGTACTAAGAAATGCTAAAAAAAGAGTGACATTCCATTGGCACAGTAGCCCCAACGTGCACCATGTGCGAGGGCCTGTTCATCACTGCTTGCAGCTTTAATTATATTTACAAATGTATTTATAATCTAATTTGTATTAGTAATTTTCCACCTGTTGTCGTAGAGTGACAGCAAGTAACTGCAAAAGGGGCCAGTGGAAAAAGTAGTTGTATACAACTGCTTGACCACTCCATTATTTTGATTATATGTTCGTTTCATTTAAAGTGTAATTTAAATTTTGAAATATTTTTTGAAATATATATATTTTACATTTACATTTTACATTAATGCATTTGGCTGACGCTTTTATCAAAAGTGACTTACAGTGCACTTATTATAGCGACAATTCCCCTAGAGCAACCTGGAGTTAAGTGCCTTGCTCAAGGACACAATGGTGGTGGCTGTGGAGATTGAACCAGCGGATCTAAATTGCACTTGACTTAGCCCATCTGCGCATTACACTGGCAATTTTGCTGGACCCACTTATGCCTAGACTTAGTGCATGATTGCATGAATGTACCAAAATTTCATGCCCATGCCCATTGACTTTGAGCTTATGACTCATGGCATACTGTAATACTGGGCTTAGCGCTCTTAAAATTGGTCCCTAAATCTCACACACTATTCTTTGCATTTTGTTACTTTGGGCTAATTGAGCAACCATCCAGCCAAATACAGGTGAGTTTCATTAGCTGAAACATCCCTTACGTAATAGGCTGTCTGTCATTCAGTCTAGCGTAGCTAATTGAAACTCATATTATAAGACTATTATTGTTGTCTTTTGATAACAGTCATGCTCAACAGCTCACAAACGTTATTGAAACTCATATTATAAGACTATTATTGTTGTCTTTTGATAACAGTCATGCTCAACAGCTCACAAACTAGAGGGTAGAGAGAGATGGAGAGAGAGATTGAGTGTGCGATCATATGTTGCCACCCCCAAGCAGAGATGCTGTAGTGTGTTAGTCATCTTTCTGAAGATAATATCTTTTTGGTCAAATGCATCCTATTTTCTTAGTGGAAAAGCAGAAACCACAATCTGTAAAAAGTTTTTGTAATTAATCAGCCTGTTGTGTCTCTCAGCTGTGATGAGCCTTAATACTGTTAGTTTAAAGCTAAAAACGTCTCGGTTACGTATGTAACCTCCGTTCCCTGATGGAGGGAACGAGACGTCGTGTCGAAGAAGCGACACTAGGGGTCTCTCTTGAGCGCCGAAAGATACCTCTGATCTATGAAAAAAGGCCAATGAGAGTTGGCGAACAGTATTTGCATACTCCGCCTCCGGATACGGATATAAAGGCGAGAGAAATACGCTCGTTCATTCAGGATTTTTCTGAGGAGCCGGGAGTGTTCCAGGCACCTCAGCGGCTCGGCTCAGCGACGTGGCCGGGAAGACACGACGTCTCGCTCCCTCCATCAGGGAACGGAGGTTACATACGTAACCGAGACGTTCCCCGTCTGTCGCTCACTTCGACGTCGTGTCGAAGAAGCGACACTAGGGGTCCACTTCAAAACTCGCCATGCGCTGAGCCGTGTACGTGTACTGCTGACACAGAAGCGGGCAGGTATTTCTACGTGCACAAGCGGCCAACTGTGCTCAGGCTGCACGTACTCTTCCCCAATGCCCCGAAAAAGCGTCAGAATCCTTTTGGTTACCCTAGGGGGGAACAAGGTGACGCTCCCAACTAGGGAACGGGCCAAGCCTGGCTGGGCCTCTTTTCTCTCTATGTTTTCTCGGCATAGAGCAAGAGCAGCCGGGGCCCTTACCGCATCGAGGGAAGGGGGTCTTATTCCCGAATCCCTATTCTTTTAGGGGGAAAAGACCCTGCAGAGGCCACACCCACCTGAAAGGGGAGGTAAAGGTGGCGAAATACATCACATGGCCTCTTGGATCACATGTGGGAAAAATGGCGCGGTGGTAGATCCCGCCTCGAGGAGGGGGGAGTTGCTACAACACAGCGACCGGAGGGCAGCCAAAGACTGCCTAAGGGAGACGCGGGTCAGCTCGTAAGGTGACCGTACCGCGGAAGTACACACAGGAGGAGTCCCGTAGGAGGCCTGATCTGTGGAGCACCTATTCCAGTAGGGGTAGCCTGGGGTACCCGTAGTGGACTGGACCAGCAAGTCCCTCCGCTGAACTGCTGCGGGCCCGAAGGGCTAGGGAGGAATCAACCAGGGACCTAGGTTCTCTGGGAAAGAAGGCGCACTGTTTTACCTCGATCGAGGGAAACGGCGCTGGAAACAAGCGATTCACCCGGTCAGATCGTCGACGTGTACCGAGTTCTACGGGCTCGGACCTGAGAGAACACGGGACGAGACTGACTCAACCCTGAGATAGTAAGGGTGTTAGGTGCTGCCCAGCCTGCAGCTCTGCAAATGTCTGCTAGGGAGGTGCCCCTAGCCAGTGCCCATGAGGATGCCACGCTCCTAGTAGAGTGGGCTCGAACCCGCAAGGGATCGAGCCCGGTGGGGGGCACGGCCTGGGTGTGATAGGCCAACTGAATGGCATCCACCACCCAGTGAGACACCTCTGTTTGGAGACAGCGTTCCCTTTCTGCTGTCCTCCAAAGCAGACAAAGAGCTGCTCAGAGCACCTGAAGCTCTGGGTGCGTTCCAGGTAGGCACGCAAGGCACATACCGGACACGACAGTGAGAGGGCTGGGTCTGCCTCCTCCCGGGGCAGCGCTCGTAGGTTCACTACCTGATCTCCAGAGGGCGTGGTAGGAACCATGGGCACATAGCCCAGTCGAGGTCTTAGGATCACATGAGTATCTGCCGGACCGAGCTCCAGGCAAGTGTCGTTAGTAGGGAACGCTTGCAGGTCCCCGACCCTCTTGATGGAAGTGAGCGCGATTAGCAGGGCCGTCTTTTTAGGAGAGGGCCCTGAGCCAACTGATTCTAGCGACTCGGGGGGGGGATCTCTGAAGACCGGCGAGGAACACCGAGAGATCCCAGGAGGGGAACAGGTTTGGCTGGGAGGGGTTTAACCTCCGGGCACCTCTTGGGATCCTGACGATTAAGTGGTCAGGACTGGGAGGTCTCTCGGGAGGCAGAGGGGTCTACCTGGGCCTTGCCGAACTGTTCCCAAATCAGCTGAACCGAGTGGGGGTGAAGCCTCCACTCTCCGCCAGGCAAGCGTTGTCATGACAGCGCATCCGCTATCACATTGAGGTTGCCGGGGATGTGAGTGGCACGCAGCGACTTGAGTCGGTGCTGGCTCCAAAGGAGGAGACGACGGGCAAGTTGTGACATGTGACGGGAGCGTACGCCGCCTTGGCGATTTATGTACGCGACCGCAGTGGTGCTGTCCGACCTGACTGGGATATGTTCGTCCCGAATTAACGGGAGAAACTTCCGCAGGGCCAAAAGGACGGTCAACAACTCGAGGCAGTTGATGTGCCAACGCAGCTGGGCCCCTTTCCAACGGCCTGAGGCTGCGTGCCCGTTGCAAACGGCGCTCTAACCCAATCTGGAGGCGTCGGTCGTGACCAGGACGCGTCTGGACACCTGCTGTAGGGGCATTCCAGCCTGTAAGAAACAGAGGTCTGTCCAGGGGTTGAATGTCTGACGGCAGGCGGGGGTGATTGTTACCCGGTGCGTGCCATGGCGCCATGCTCGTCTCGGGACTCGGGTCTGGAGCCAGTGTTGGAGAGGTCTCATATGCATTAACCCCAGCGGCGCAACCACCGCGGAGGACGCCATATGCCCCAGGAGCCTCTGGAAAAGTTTTAAGGGGACCGCTGTGCCTGGCCTGAAGGCGGCGAGGCAGTTCAACACTGACTGGGCACGCTCGTTGGTGAGACGTGCCGACATTGAGACCGAGTCTAACTCCATCCCGAGAAAAGAGATGCTCTGAACTGGGGTGAGCTTGCTCTTTTCCCAGTTGACCTGAAGCCCCAGACGGCTGAGGTGCCTGAGCACCTGGTCTCTGTGGGCGCATAGTAACTCTCGCGAGTGGGCCAGAATGAGCCGGTCGTCGAGGTAGTTGAGTATGCGGATGCCGGCTTCTCGGAGCGGGGCAAGAGCTGCCTTTGCGACTTTCGTGAAGACGCGAGGGGACAGAGACAGGCCGAAGGGGAGGACTTTGTACTGATACGCCTGGCCCCCGAACGCAAACCGCAGGTAGGGGCGGTGTCGGGGCAGGATGGAGACGTGGAAGTACGCATCCTTCAGGTCTATCGCTGCGAACCAATCTAGATGCCGGACGCAGGTTAAGATGTGTTTCTGCGTGAGCATCTTGAACGGGAGTTTGTGCAACGTTCGGTTGAGAACTCGAAGGTCCAAGATTGGTCATAAGCCGACGCTTTTCTTGGGTAAGACTTCGCAGCGGGCGGAGCAGGTAGGGCAGCGTTGGGCGGCGACAGGGCGACCCGCAGCTGGGGTGCTGAGAAAGACTCAAAGCACTTACCTTGCTCCGCACACCCGGCAGGGGGCGGGTTAGCGACTGAGGAGGAGGTCTCGGGTAGGCGCCTCTAGACTGGTCGGAACCGGCCGGCCGGGGGGGGCAGTCGTGGGGCTGAAGACGGGTGGTCCGTGTCCAGGAAGCCGGGACTGCTGAGATCTGGTGGCAGAGTGCCGTGGGAATGGCATTTGTGGGCCAGGTGACCCAGAGACAAAAGGAAATAGCTCGTTACAGAGAATATGAGAATGTGAAAACTAATTTGACAAAAAATTCTCCACCCGGCCCTCCACCGGGGACGGAGCGGTCTTACCACCTCCGGAGCTAACATCTTGGTCCCTGGGTTGAGCGTCTACGGACAGCCTGGGAGCCTTCCGGGTCCTTGAGGGGGTCCGTGAGATGGGGGTGTCCGCTTCCTGCGGAGTGCTCGACGCTGGGGCTGAGAGCTGGGCCCGAGTTGAGGCGGAGCAGGGTGTTTCATAGCCGCAGGAGGACGCCCTCGGCGAGCAGACGGGGCATGGCCCATGGCGGCAGGCTTGCGGCGGGGCAGGATGTGCAGTGGCCTCCGTCTGCCTCACCGCTGAGGACTGCTGGGCAGAGTCGTCAACGGTGGCGCCGAATAGACAGAGCTGGGAGACGGGGGTGTGGGAGAAGGTGTGCCTTGCCTGCCTCCCGCATTTCGACCAGGACCAGTCCACAGGTGCGTTTCTGGACCACAAGGGGTGGCCATCGCCTGTTCAAGTGCCGGCGCTTCTGACCTCTGTGGCCCGGGGGCACGGTTGGTCATCCAGCGCAGTTCCTGCAGCACATCAAGAACAGGACTACCCAAGGTGCAAGTTTTGAAGCGCCTTGGCCTGGCGTTGGTTGCAGGAAGGGCCGTGGCGTGCAGAGTGGAAGCGGTCTGGGACCGTTCCCCCACGAGGGTAGTGAGAGCGGAGGAGCGAAGAAGCCTTGGCTTTGCTCAACTCGTCGTGCACGTCCGGGAAGAAAGGAATGGGGGGGGCGTGGCTGTGAGCGGCGCACCTGCCCGCGGGACCGATCAAGTAGCCCGGGAAAGCATAGCGGATCTCCGTGCGTCAGGCTCAGGCTGGGCGGCAGACCCGAAGGTGGCGGCCCAGGCGAGCGATCAGCATCCGTTGCCGCTGTAACGCTCTCCGATGCAGCGGTGATGTCATCCAATTCTGAAGCAAGCAAGCGTGCCGGGGAGGCGGGCGGTTCGAGGGGGTTTACCCGGCAAACAGAGCCCGTCATATTCCCCGAATCGCCTTCATCGTCCGTGGCGCCTGCGTCAATCCCGTAGGAAGGAGGCGAGGCGCGGGGGGGCGGCTGAAGTGGCTTTCTCTCATTACAAAAGAAAGCCGTGTGACTGCAATGCTATAACGGCCATGTTCTCACACTGAGAAGAAGAACCATTGGAGAGAATGCTCATCCCGGGTTCAGACGGAAGCAAACAAGCGTGCTGGGGAGGCGGGAGGTTCGAGGGGGTTTACCCGGCGAACAGAGCCCGTCATTGTCCCCAAATCGTATTCATCGCCCGTGGCGCCTGCGTCAAACCCATAGGAAGGAGGCGAGGCGCGGGGGGCGGCTGAAACGGCTTTCTCTCATTACAAAAGAAAGCCACACGACCGCAATGTTGCCATGGCTATGTTCTCGCACTGAGAACATGAACCATTCATAAAACGCTGCCTGCGTGTGATCGCAGCCCAGGCATGCAAGACAGTGTTTTATGACCGAGAGAGGTGGGGAGAAATCACCGCATCCAGAAAGTACACAGGGGCGGAAATTACATCTTTATAAAGACGCGTCCTGAAAAAGGACGTTCAACGCCGCTGTGTAATGCTCTTTCAGAGAAATAAACTCTTTTACGGAGAGAATCACTCTTTCAACTCTTTTAACTCTGTGCTGTCGAAGCACCCAGGGGCAAACTGCACGCTGGCAGTGAAGAGAAAAGCCACTGTAGTGCGCTGTAAATCCAACAACAAAGCAGAGCGTCAGAGGATCAGAAGCAGGATCAGTTGTGTTACTCGCAGCTGACTGCATACACACGACCTTCGGCTCCGAAGAAAATTACTGAATGAACGAGCGTATTTCTCTCGCCTTTATATCCGTATACGGAGGCGGAGTATGCAAATACTGTTCGCCAACTCTCATTGGCCTTTTTTCATAGATCAGAGGTATCTTTCGGCGCTCAAGAGAGACCCCTAGTGTCGCTTCTTCGACACGACGTCGAAGTGAGTGACAGACGGGGAACTTCAGCTTATATTAACAAGCTTATATTACACATAAAAATGATCTTTGCTGCCACCTGCTGGCTAAAATCTGTAATGTCAAAAATAAAGGTAAAATGACATATAGCTCTTAACACATCTGCACTACTCTTACACTTTAGTTTAGAATGGCAAAACACAAGCGGATTGATACAAACAGCATCCAAGTGGTGATGTTCTGAGACATCAGTTCTCTTGGAATGTCTCTCATCCAATCCGATTCAAGGACCAGAACCTACTGTTGTATATACTGTAATATATTGATACTGCACTGTAAGTGTTGGGTCTGTTTGAGCCACCTACTGATACCTCTGCCCCGCCGCCCATTTTAAAATGACTGCTCTGCCCCTGAGATAGATAGATAGATAGATAGATAGATAGATAGATAGATAGATAGATAGATAGATAGATAGATAGATAGATAGATAGATAGATAGATAGATAGATTTTAAAATTATACAGCTAAATCGTTTAAATCAATAAAGTATTTTTGTGCACTTTTTCAAACATTACTTATATTTGCATCAGTAACTATATGAATTAAAAGTGAGAAATTAATTAGCCTACAAATACAGGAACCTAGAGTATGTGAAATATACTAATAAAATAGAAAAATATGTAAAACTAATAATAAAATAACTATGTTTTCATATTTGAAAGGGTATCAAAATCTTAAAATAGTATTACTAAACATAATATACAGAGAATTCTTCTGAGTGCTCTTGCCTTTGTGAATATAAATCTTGCTGATCTACAGTTATTAAGAGGTTCAGGACTGATTTATCTAACAGTAGATGGTGGTAATGCACTATTGTAGTTTGCGGTCCGCTGCTAAAGAAGACGAAGACGACATTGATGCAGTAAATAAACGTTGGGTCAAATGTATGGAGTCAAGACCATGCCACATATATTTGCAAACAATATAAAGTATTGCAAAAGAAAATAAAGTTTTGCAAAAGAAAAAACAAAAATGAAGTATCACAAAAGTAAAATAAAATATTGAGGAAAAAAAATAAAGTTTTGCAAACAAAAATAAAGAATTGCAAAATAGAAATTAAATATAGCATACAGTAAAATGACTCGAACATGTATACAGTAACAATAATGGTCACTCTAATCAATAATCCTTTGAAAATGTGAGCAAACATATAAAGGAAAGCTTTTCATGAGTGTTTGAATGTGAGGAAATTATCCAAGTGCTAGGATGCACTTTGAATTTTGGGGTGAATTTGCCTTTAAAAATTTTAATTAACCTACAGGATTTACAATTTAAAGTTTATTACAAGGTACATATGAATGCCAATGAGAGATCCTTGGCAGAAAGTAAAATTAATTATATGTAATATGTAAATGCAATGTTACTTAATATAGTAAATGTTGGTTATAAATTATTTACATAATAATAAACACCAGCATGTCACAAACACTAAATAACCACGTTTTCGGCAATGTAGTTAGACTCGCTATCTTCTGCACTCAACAGGAGTCAGAATGCAAGTTGACATATACAAAACGCAAAATAAGGTTTGTATGATATTTTGACAAGATATTATGGAAATGACAGCTTAGTTTGTTATATTATTTAATTTATAGCTGCTATAAAAATGACTTGTTGACAGCGTATTTGTTGTTTGACACCAGAGGATCCTCTCACGATTGTCAATTATCTGTTAACACTAATAATTCCTTACAAATATGTACATTATCCAAAGCTGATAACTAACGTTAGCGAGTATGGCTAATAAATCTACCGCTTTAACTGATCTCTAAAAACTTTATCTGAAGCAAACGCTGTTAATACACATTTAATGTTAATTAAATAAAAGGAAATAATCAACTTTACATACCTGAGATCCACCCGCATGCCTCTCCTCAGCCATGATGATTGATCCGTGTCTCAAGCTAATGACGTAACTTCCAGGGAGGCATCCCTGAGCCTTTTGTACACGCCCCAATCCCCTGACTCCACCCCCACGTCAAAACAGTGGCATATAGTGAAACGCGCAGAAAAGTGAAGCGCAAAGGCAAAACGGTATCACGAGCTCACACTTGATGGAAATGCAAATTAAAAGGAGCGTTGCAAAATAATTAGTAGGCATTGCAAAGAAAAATATGTGTGGCAAAATCAATGCTGCAATTAATTATATCTTGGTTTTTGCTAAATTTAATTTCTATTTTGCAATTCTTTATTCTTGTTTGCAAAACCTAACTTTTTACTTTTGTAATACTTCACTTTTGTTTGAAAAACAATTTTTTTTTTTTTTGCTCAATACTTTTTTCTTTTGCAAAACTTTATTTTCTTTTGCAATACTTTATATTGTTTGCAAATATATAAGGCATGGAATTGCTTTCATACAAATGTGTTGCCATGTGTTGTTCCTGGCAGGCTACTCAGCCTAACAGGCTCCATATGTTTAGGTGGGGGGCGGGCTAGGACATATGCTGCCTTGCAAGAACAAATATAAACGTTGCCAGTTTGTTCGTTTATAATTCATCCTCCGAGCATTGGACAATAGACCGGAGAAATGAAGTACGGATATCCAAAATCAGACTTTAAATTAAGCTTGTCATAATCCGGGCTTAATATAGTTTAAACAGCGATACGTAGAAATGCCGAAGATTGTCATCAACAGAGACGAGTTTGCCAACAGACAGGAATAACTGAGATCTGCGTGATACAAATTTGTAAAATAATGTTTATTTAAGAAGAGAGTGAGGACATAAGTTATACAGAATCATGCAGTTCAAATGTCATGAAAAATGAAGATACTGAGGAACAAAGAGTTTTGTGTCCATTCTTCACGATGTATTATTGTCTGTTCATGAAGATGAAGTTTTAAAGATGACAAAAAAGGTCACCAGAACTTCCTTTTTATTTTACTGATAGTCTGATATATTTTTGCTCATTTAAGTCATATTGAATCATTGTCGTTTATACAAAGGTGTTAACCACATTTGCTGGCTTTAGTTGAGTGTCTATTATAACAAATGAATCAAATAAAACACCAAATAAAAGTTTCTCTTAAAATACGTAAAAATGCTTGTGTCATTTAATTCCTATTTAGGCCTATTTGATTGCATTAGCATGAGCACATCAGTGATCACAATAGATATCATATGAAATTTAAATTTTAGAGTTTGTCTTTTGAAATGAAAGAACATTTTGTGTTTTCATTTTAGATCTGATGGAGGTGAAAGAGGAAAGTCAAGAACTGAATGAAGTGAAGGAGGAGAAAGAAACACTATCCGGATCAGACACTCTATAGTTTCAAAACTGAACAAAACTCTTTTAGTGTCACAAAGACTGAAAATAATTCCTCACAAAAAAACCCCAGAAGAACAAGAGCCAAAACTTCTTTCACTTGCCAGCAGTGTGGGAACACTTTCACACAAAACGGAAGTCTTAATAAGCACATGAGAATTCACACTGGAGAAAGGCCTTACACACGTCAACAATGTGGGTAGAGTTTTATACGTAAAGCCGAAGTTACAAATCACATGAGAATTCACACAGGTGAAAAGCCTTTCAAATGCCATCAGTGTGGGAAGAGTTTCACTCAGGCTTGTATTCTTAAAAGACATCTGTCCTCTCACTCTAAAGAAAAGTCATATAGCTGCGATCAGTGCGGCAAAACATTTTCTTCAGCATTACTCTTAAGAAAACACCAGAAATGTCATGCAATTGATAAGCCGTACATGTGTTCACTTTGTGGAAAGAGTTTCTCTAAATCAGGACACCTGAAAGAACATGGGAGAGTGCATACTGGAGAGAAGCCGTACCAATGTACTTTATGTGGGAAGAGTTTCATTAGGTCAGGACACCTGAAAGCACATGAGAGAATGCATACTGGAGAGAGGCCGTACCACTGCACTTCATGTGGGAAGAGTTTCATTAGGTCAGGAAACCTGAAAGCACATGAGAGATTGCATACTGGAGAGAGTCCGTACCACTGCACTTTATGTGGGAAGAGTTTCACTGAATCAGGCTCTCTAGTAACTCACAGAAAAAAGCATTGTCCAGGGTTGTCACAGTGAGCAAAGTTCAGCTTTATTTGCCATGCAAATGGGATAAAAAATAAATTCTTTCAATTGGTCAATTACAATTAAGTGGGTGAGTTGCCACATTAGCTGCAAAGCTGATTAAGCGGTCATTCTGTGTAAGGGGTAGAAGAACCTTAACAGTAAGACAACAGTTTAACAGCAGGTGTAATGTTAACATTATGGAAATATACTCTCCCCTGGTAAACCCATCCTATTGAAGTTACAGTCAAAAGCTTTTGAAGGCACAGCCTGCATTACAAGTTGTCAGCCAAATAAATGTAATGTGTCTGTCTCTGCACATACAGAAATCAAGTGACTTTGTATTAAACTCTGGCATACATGAACTCATCAATCATTTTCTATTTAAGTAACCTGGCAGCAGTTTTTAATAAGTTTTAATTGTTCCTGTCTTTTTAATTTTAGTTTAATTAGTTATAGGCCTACTATATGTAAATATACTGTATGTATATTGAAAAATATGTAGGAAAATACTGATGAATTTAGAAAACAAATATCTGAGCTTTCTTTTTTCTTTTTTTCTTTTTTTTTGATATGGTAAACTGAACAGTGCTCAAGCTCGCTACACCGTGCTCGCTATTTTGGTACAACACCTGTTCACAAAAACAATCTGAATTGTAATTTAGTTCCGGGTTGATGACACAAGATGCACACACAGCTGAAGTACATGCTCTGGCTACGCAGCACGTTGACTTCTGTTTAACATGATAAATAAAGTGCTCACTCCCTCTGCCACCTCTTGTCTTGATGCTCCACCTGAGACTTGTGTAGTGTTTTTAGATTTCTTCATTGGTAAAGTTGATGATTTACGATTTTGCATTACCAATTGTTTGATCAGTTCAAACCTATATATCTCACTAAGCTGATAGATATAGTTCAATAGATAAAGCCTACCATCTCTTCTGTTGATGTTATTCCTGCTCGGCTCCTCAGAGAGGTTCTGGACACTGTTGGTTGTAGTGTGTTGACTATTATGAATAGCTCCTTATATAATGGCATTCCTTCATCCTGCTTTAAGCAAGCAGTGTTCTAGCCACTTCTTAAGAAGCCAAATTTGGATCCTATCAACCTTAATAATTTCCGGCCTATTTCGAAACTGCCATTTTTATCAAAAATCATGGAGAAATTAGTTTTTTTTTAACTCTCTTTATTCCTATCTGAAAACAATATTTTAGATAAATTTCAGTGTGGTTTTAGAGCTTGTCACAGCACAGTCTGCACTACTCAAGGTGGCAAATGATATATTACTCACTTTGGATTCTGGTAGACCTGCAATTTTAATGTTGCTTGATCTTAGTGCTGCTTTCAATACAGTTGATCATATTATCCTCCTAGACCATCTTAGGTTTGAAGTTAGTATTATAGACACAGCCTTAGAGTTCTATCTGAAAGTTAAGATTTTATCCAATCTGAGTGTTTGGATTGGGAATTCTTCCTCTCCTTCTGCACCTTTCACTTGTAGGGTACCTCATTCCATTTTAGACCTGATTTTATTTTCTGTATATCTGGGTTATATTTTTAGGAAATATAACATTTCATATCATTGTTATGCCGGTGATACACAGCTGTATGTCCCACAGTATGTTCATATTCTGACATTTTTTTTTGTCCAGTTGAGCCGAGCGAACTTACCCATTAGAGAATACTCTCGTCTGTATAGCAACATTGCCAGATATGGATTTGCTGATTCCCACTTTGAAGTCCTTGTATCAGAATGGCCTCTTAGCTCACAAGTGGAAGGAATTGCCAGAGACCAGTGATGACACGTTGGAAGAATATGTGGAGTTAATTTTAGAGATACTCGCTTCAGAGGAACCTCCTGACTCAACCCGGGTTCTGGTTTCCGAGTCTTCCACGCCTCAACCTGCTCCATGCCATGCCACAGCTACGCCTGAGTCTGCTCCACGCCATACCACATCCCAGCCTCCCACATCCCTTGTTTCCAAGTTAAATTATCCTCCACTTATGTCTGTGCATAGGGCCATGAAGTCCCTACCTCACAAATTGCCAGTGCCCACACCTGCCACGGCCAATGAGCCAATGCCCACACCTGCCATGGCCAATGAGCTGGAAGCCTCGTCTTTCCCAGAGCCAGCATTGCCAGCCTCGTCCGTCCCAGAGCCAGCGCTGCCAGCCTCGTCCGTCCCATAGCCAGCGTTGTCAACTTCAGCCATCTGGAGGAGGAGGAGAAGAAGAAAGACATCTGTTCCCCAGTCTCTGCCTGTACTCTTCTGCCCCGGCTCTCAGCCCTGAGCCTGCCATGACTCTTAGCCCCGAGCCTGCCACGGACTCTTCCCTTGAGACTCCCATAGCGACGCCTTCCTCAGCTCCGCCCCCAGAGCCTTCCACAGCGCTGCCATCAGTCTTCCACGGCCACACCCGCTCCCCCGGAGACAATTCCTCCCGCGGTTCCGCCCGCTCCCCCTGAGATGACTACTCCTACAGTGGCTCCACCACCTGACACTGTCCTGTGGCCACTTCCCATGCCTTCTGACCCACGAACTGTCAAAGTTTGCAGAGGATTACTGAAGTGTCTGATGAGTGAGCTGCTGGTACTATAAGCATGCGTGAATCGAGGACTTGAACTGGGGCAAAATATAAGTTTCTTTACTGAAAAACAAAATGTACTGGAAATGTGCTTATGACTAGTTTTATTAAATAATATTTTTATTAAAACATGGCAAAACCTTTCAATCAAGAGATGTAAATAAATTTTACTTTTATGTAAAATTTATGAATGCAGATTATATTTTAAATTGTTAAAAGTTGAATCATGGTCTCTAGTGAGCTGACTGAGAATAGTTTATTCTCTTTAGGCATGCAGAACATATCCGAGTTTGTACATTAGTGTCTGTATTGGGTACTAGGTACTTTAGGTATTGTCAACACTAATGGTATTAAACACAATTATTATTATAACTTAATTGAATGAAAGATAATAATCAGCAATATTCATTCACATATGGCTTTATTTAAATGTTTGAGCATGAAAACCGTGTCTCTGCGATGTTAGAAGTACATACTAGTGATGGCATTATGTGATGTAAAAGAACCGCTGAATAAATTTTAGAACTGGTTCATGGACGCAAACTTTCCACAAAACACATTTGCAGAAATGAATCAGACTTCCCATCACTTTCTGACTAACTGTTTGGCATTAAATAAGTTTTCCTAGACTGTAGGGACTAAATATAATCATAATTTAGAACAACATAATGTTGGTTGACCTGTCTAAATAGTGTTAATCTTTACCTCTGATTACCTCTAATATTATTCCAGTTTAAAGGAATATAGAAGCTAGGTTGGCCTATCCAGATAGTATTAGTCACTCCCAATGGATGAGAATAGTGTTACTTTAAGAGTATGCAGATCTAGGGGGACTAAACAAAACTACTATTAAGATAAGGGTTAGCAGGGAGCAATCTGTCTGAATTCTTTTAGTCAATACGATTAGTTTTGGGTGAGAAACAGACCAAAATGTAACTTCCTTTTCACTCTAAATCTTGACATTGCAGTCTTATAGGTGCAACCATGATTTGAAGCACGACTTTTGATGTATGTGCACAATGCTGCAAATTTGTGACAAACTGTGTAGAATCTGTTTGTACAAGAGGTCAGTTTTTCTTATTCCGTTGAAGATTCTCTGTGAAACATTCACAAATGATGCAAGACAACATGGAGCATCAGGTTTTGCACAAAATATGCACTCACACAGTTATGTACCTTTTCACCCTATTTCTAAGAGACGAAGCCAGTCCCCTCCCACCATACTCTTGTGGCTCCTGACGGACCACACAAGAGAGGTGTGCGAGGGCTGGATGATGAGCTTGGAGAGTTTGAGGTAATTTCACCAGCACAAGTCTTGTGTCCATCCTCAACTCCCCCTCAAGCATCTTCGTCCATGGATTATACCTGTGATGATCTGTGCCTAAATATTGGCATGCAGGCCACCACCAGGTTCAGCAGTTATTTCAAAGACGGGGACAATATGTCCATTATGGTGTCTGAAGGTGAGGCCTGGATGCAGTCGGTTGCTGATCTCGTCAGTATATCTCTCAGAGGAGATGAAATCTGTGCATTAGTCTCTAAAGCTGTCCCAGGCCCTCTCTTAAGCAGTCCAGAAAATCAAATTAGAGTTCTTATCTTGATGATCAGGTTTATCTGAGCCAGTGCGACTATGTGTCCTGCCAACATCTTCCTAGAGCTGCACGAATAGCTCCAAGACGTGGCATTCACTGTACTCTGCGCGAACACTCGTCAAAGGGGCCGCATTCTATACGATTATGGACCGCGCTGACCAGCATTGGTGTACTGTGAGGCAGTAGCGACCCACTTGTGCTTCTCCTCTACCCCGGCATGGAAGACCAGACCTGCTCACCCATCCAAACCCTGCAGGTTAACATCTGCATTCTTGGGCAAAGCCTATGTAGCGGTGGATTTGGCAAGCTTACCAGGCTGACCTGCTCAGGGAAATGGACGCATATGGGCCAGATTCCAGAGTCTTTCATGGAACGACGCCGTGCCACTGATATGCCGCTCCAGACTACCAAAATCCCTATCCAATCCATCGGCATTTCGATGGGTAGCCTGGTGTCTGTGTGACATAGATGTGTGACAAAGACAAAGCTATGCTGTTGGATGCCCCAATTTCTCACCATAAGTGCCTTCACCGAAAGGTTTCAGTTGGCTCAGAAACAGTAGCAGGCATACAAACACCTCTTGCCCCGCACCTAAGAAGATGGACATGGAGCCTCCAGTGATGTTCCAGTGGCCTTGGCCAAGACGCAAGCTTGCGGCCCTGAGGAGCCCTTGTCACGGCAGAAGACCTCCCGCCAAAGCAGAGCCGCGTTCCTGGTGGCACTGGCATGAATAAGGGATCTGTTCGTTCCAGCAACCAAAAGGACCTGGGACATCTCTCCGTGTCCTTACAGAGCTTCATTTGCCTTCCAGATGGTTCCCAATGCAGATGTGTGGAGTATACTTTGGGGCATTTCCAGCTGGATGCTTAGAACAATCAAACACTGCTACGAGCTACAGTTTCACGAGGCGGCTGCCTTGTTTCAACTATGTAATTTCCTCCACTGTGAAGCAGCGGTTCTCAGCTCAGAGACATTGAGTTTCCTCAATGGGCTTTACAGCTGCTATATCCCCCCCCCCCCCCATTTTGGATTAACGATGCTTGAACCAGACACTTGCAAAGTTTCTGTTCAAAATGGTTACTCAGAGACAGATTTTGTCTCACTTATGTCCTCTGGACTTGTTTGTGTCAATCGACCTGAAGATGCATATTTTCACGTACCCAAGGCCCTCGCCACCTCGCCATGTGTTTCAACTTGTCCCCACATTCATGAAATGTGTCGATGCTGTCGGTGTCTTGAATTACCTGATGACTTGTTGCTTTTAGCACAGTCAGAGGAAATTAAGGGACCTGTTGCTTGTGCTTTTGGAGCATATGGGACTCTGAGTCAACCAGTCGTAGAGTGTACTGATGCTCAGTCAGTTGATTAAGGTCAAACTTGAGAAGAAAATAAAAGATAAACATCATGTAAAGGCAGGGCTACTAAATATTAGATCTCTTTCTACCAAAGCACTAATTGCAATTTAAATTATTATAGATCATAGTTTGTATGTGCTCTGTTTGACTGAAACCTGGATTAAACTAGATGAATATATTAGTTTAAATGAATCTACTCCCCCAGTTTATTGCTATAAACATGAGTCTTGTCTGAAGGGTCGAGGAGGAGGTTTTGCTACAATTTACAGTGATGATTTTGGTGTTACTCAGAGGACAGGATGTAAGTTTAATTTGGCTTTGTTGAGTGTGTTACCCAGTGTGTTAGGCATCCATGCATAACTCACCATGCGCCCCAACTAGAGCGAGAACCACACATTTTAGCGACCACAAGGAGGTTACCCCATGTGACTCTACCCTCCCTAGCAACCAGGCCAATTTGGTTGCTTAGGAGACCTGACTGGAGTCACTCAGCACGCCCTGGATTCGAAGTCAAGACTCCAGGTGTGGTAGTCAGCATCAATAGCTGCTGAGCTACCCAGGCCTTCTCAATTAAAGAAAATGAAAGAAAAAAACGCACATGGTACAATGATCACACTCATGCTCTCAAGAGAGCAGCTTGGAAAATGGAGCGCAAGTGGAAGAATACAAAATTAGATGTATTTTGCGCTACATGGAAGCATAGTGTCTGTAACCACAGACAGGCACTAAAAGCTGTCAGGTCAACATATTTAAGCAAACTCACAGAAAATAACCACAACAATCCTAGGTGTTTATTCAATTATGTGGCTAAATTAGTTAGGAATTAAGCATCAACAGAACCAGAAATTCCTTCACAGCACAGTAATGACTTCATAAATTTATTTACAGATAAAATTTAAATAATCAGAAATACAATTTGAACTGTCACAGCACCTCAGAAAACAGTGTCTCATAATTTTGCTCACAAGCAACTTCAATCCTTCGCTGTCATAGGACATGAAGAGCTAACAAAATGTATCAAAAAAATCAAAAGCCACAACATATATGTTAGATACAATCCCAACTAACCTCTTAAAAGAGAGCCTCTTTAGAACATTTAACTCGCTTCTCTGCCCTCTCCCTCCACCACCTGACACATCACTTACAGCAGATATCTTCACCACATTTTTGACTAATAAGGTTAAAGCCATCAGCAATACATTCACAGCACCACACCCTGTCAAACACCCAACTCCTGTATGCAACTCTTCTCTCTCTATGTTCTCTCCTCTAACTGACACTGAGGTCTCTAAACTCCTCCTCTCCAACCACCCCACCACCTGTTCTCTTGACCCCATTCCATCACACCTTCTCCAGGCCATCTCTCCGTCCATCCTACCTGCACTTACACACATAATTAACGCATCTCTTCTTGAAGGCACTTTTCCCACTACATTTAAGCAGGCTAGAGTAACCCCACTGCTGAAAAAACCTGCACTTAACCCCACACAGATAGAACACTACAGACCAGTCTCTCTCATCCCATTCATAGCAAAAACACTTGAAAGGGCAGTTTTCAATCAGATCTCTGCCTATCTCTCACAGAACAAGCTGCTGGATGACAATCAGTCAGGCTTCAAAAGTGGTCACTCCACTGAGACTGCCCTGCTGTCTGTCACAGAGTCGCTGAGACTGGCGAAAACTGAATCCAGATCATCCGTTCTGATTCTGCTGGACCTTTCTGCAGCCTTTGACACAGTCAACCATCAGATCCTACTTTCCACCCTCTCTAAACTGGGCATCACCGGAACTGTGCTTGACTGGTTCAACTCCTAGCTCTCAGGTAGGTCTTTTAAGGTAGCCTGGAGAGGTGAGGTATCCAAGCCACATCAGTTACTTACTGGGGTACCTCAGGGATCAGTGCTTGGGCCACTTCTCTTCTCCATATACACAACGTCATTAGGAACCATCATCCAGTCACATGGTTTCTCTTACCACTGCTACGCTGATGATACGCAACTTTACTTGTCTTTCCAACCCAACGAAACCACAGTGACCGCTCGAATCGCTGCCTGTCTGGCTGACATCTCAGCCTGGATGAAGGAACACCACCTGCAACTCAACCCAGCCAAGACTGAACACCTTGTCTTTCCAGCCAACCCTGATGTTGAACACAACATCACTGTGCAGCTGGGTCCAACTACAGTGTTGCCTTCCAAAACGGTCAGAAATCTAGGGGTAACCATTGATGACAATCTAAATTTCACAGACCACATCTCAAAGACTGCAAGATCATGTAGATTTACACTCTACAATATCAGGAAGATAAGACCTTTCCTCTCTGAACATGCCACACAACTGCTTGTTCAGTCACTTGTCATAACTAGACTGGACTACTGTAATGCTCTCTTTGCAGGAATTCCTGCATGTGCTATTAGACCACTGCAAATGATCCAGAATGCAGCAGCACGTCTGGTCTTTAATGAACCAAAGAGAGCACATGTTACACCACTCTTTGTCTCTCTCTACTGGCTGCCGGTTCATGCACGTATTAAATTCAAGGCCATGATGCTGGCATACAAAACAGTCACTGGGTCTGCTCCAGCATACCTAAAAACATTTATGCAGAGCTACGCTCCCACCAGAAGCCTGCGGGCGGCAAATGAGCGGCGCCTTGTTGTACCAAAACAAAGAGGCACCAAAACACTTTTCCGGACTTTCAGCTTTATCATACCACGTTGGTGGAATGACCTCCCCAACTCAATCCGTGAAGCTGACTCACTCTCTATATTCAAAAAATGGCTAAAAACACATCTTTTCCAAGAGCATTTAACCAGCCGCTAAAAAAAAAAAAAAAAAAAAAAAAAAATTCTAAATGTATTAACAATTCTTGTTGCACTTAAATCGGTTTTGTATACTATTGTGATGATACTGAAACTTTGTAGTATGGCACTTTTCGTACCACTGTCTCCTTAAGATGATTCGCTTATGTTCTTCCTCTTTTGTAAGTCGCTTTGGATAAAAGCGTCTGCCAAATGAATAAATGTAAATGTAAATGTAAATGTAATCTTAGAATTTCTTCTAAATATTATTAACTTCTTGCTATCCTTAATACATGTCACAAGAAACTTTAAAATGGCAGTTATCAAACCGCTTATTAAGAAGCCACAGCTTGATCCCAGAGAATTGCCTAATTATAGACCGATTTCAAATCTCCTTTTTATGTTGAAAATACTAGAAAAGATAGTGTCCTCCCAACTATGTTAATTTCTACAGAGAAATGCAATATTTGAACAAATTCATTAAGGATTTAGGCCCCATCACTGTACAGAGACTGCACTTATCAGAGTTGCAAATGACTTGCGCTTATCATCTGATCGCAGCTGCATTTCTCTTCTAGTGCTTTTAGATCTCAGTGCTGCCTTCCACATGATAGATCACAACATTCTCTTGAATAGGCTGGAAAATTATGCTAGCATTAGTGGACTTGCATTAGCATGGTTTAGGTCCAATTTATCAGGCCACTACCACTTTGTATGTGTTAACAAGGAATTGTCAAATGAAGTTAAGTATGGAGTGCCACAAGGTTCAGTTTTAGGACCTCTACTTTTCTCCTTATACATGCTTCCCCTGGGAGATATTATCAGGAATCATGGAATAAGTTTCCACTGTTATGCCGACGATACCCAACTTTATATTTCTTCTAAACCCAATTAAAATTCACAATTCAAATAAGCAGAGTGTATCAATGAAATCAATGATTGGATGTCCAGAAATTTCTGGTACTAAAGATTGGATCAAAAACCTCTAAAAATAAGCCACTAAAATATCATTCGACTCTCGATGGATGTACTGTTATGTCGTCTTCTTCAGCAAAGAACTTAGGTGTTATATTTTATACCAATCTGTCCTTTGAAAATCACATTTCCAATGTTTATAGAACAGCATTGAAATATTGCAAAATTATGTTACATGCTCTCTGTTGCTGATGCCAAAAAATTTATTAAAGTTAGGTCTGCCGGAACCAGAAACATACATCGTGATCTATACCTCTGTATAAAATTGAATGGTATCTACGCTAATATTATTCTATTTGTTTCCTTGTCTCAACCTTCATTCATATCCTGAGGTTACTAGAGAATGCCAGATCCAGCTCTGTTCCTGCTTGGTGTTGAACTCAACTGCTATGTGTCGCTGAGAGATGTTGATAAACTACAGGCGGTGCTAGCCAGACATCACTTGTTTTTTTTACTTCAGAGGATGAACTGATGCCAGCTCCAACTGTAAGACATTGGATACTTCATATGCCATTGCCTGAACCTTGGACTTACGATGGACCCCACCAAACCTCACCAAAATTATCTGCAGGTTTAACTGCGATACACCTCATTTACCTCTGCCTGCATCACCTTTGTCTATTGATGGACTACACTCTTAAAAATGGAATACATAGACTATCATTTAATTGCCAACAATATCCTTCATCAGCCAACTAACAAAGGACAATGTATCTATGTAACCTTCTGCAGTTAATCCAGGATGGACTTCAAAGACATTAGCCATTCATCTTAAAGTTCATAAAAAATATTTTATTTTTATTTTTAAAACAATGGACCATAACACTTACTTAATTTACAAATTTAAAACCATGACTTGCACTGCACACAAATAACTAACATTGGCATTATATTCATGTTGTTTAACCTGAGGGTAACTGGCCTCCACAGTGAGCCTGGTTTCTCCCAAGGTTATTTTTCTCCATTAACCAATATTGTATGCAGTTTTGTTCTCCTTGCCACAGTCGCCTTCAGCCTGCTCACAGGGGTTCTAAATAAAAATATGATTTAATTATATAATTATTTAATTGCTATACACATTTTACAATCACATTTTATCAAACTACACAATGATCACTGTAAGACATTATAGATATTACAGTTTAGTTTTTTGTTTGTATTCATTCATGATTTCTTGTAAAGTTTCTTTGAAACTATGTGTGTTATGAAAGTGCTATACAAATAAAAATTATTTGACTTGACGTGTCTGACAGAAAGTCTGTTTTCCTGAGTCTGACACATTCAGAAAACTATTCTGCAGGTTGCTAAAATGGCTGTTTCTGCTTTGGCCCCAAAGCGAAAGAATGGATTGAGTGTGCCAAAGTTAAAGTCAGACATGGTGAAGCTTGAGTTTCCCATAGCCTATGAGAGTGTTTGCGGATTCTAGTTTAATAAAATAACATGTACCACCAAGATCTACACTAGAGAAGCTGATGATAACTTGTTTGACAATCCTCCTTTGTTCACGGAAGCAGATTGGTGTTTTTCTATACTTGCATCTGGAAGACTCCATGCATTCCTAACTGTGCATGGAGACAATATAGATACAGTCCTTTTCCAGGCTGATTCATAAGATCTCAAGTTGATTGGAACTTGTTAATGACTGCCCTGATGGTGGAATTTGGCATTTTCAATGCTTTGGCTATTTTCTTATAGACACTTCCCATTTTGTGTAGTTCAACAACCTTTTGCTGCACATCAAAACTATATTCTTTATTCTAACACACTGTGATTGACGATGAAGGGAATTGGCCTGTGTTACCTCATATTTGTACCCCTGTGAAAGTCATGGCTAAACAATTTCATGTTCCTAGTCATCCAGGTGCACAGAAAATTTTAAAATATGAATTGGAATATACTTCAGATATATTTTACTCATAAGAATTTCTTGGGGTGCCAATAATTGTAGCCAACTTGTTTTTGAGAAAAATATTTATTTAACAATGAGATATTTCCCTTCTTTCAATTATTTTACTTCAAATAAAGGTTAGATTTTTGTGAATTTACTGAATGAAAGATCAAAAGGATAAACAATGCAGATTGTTTTTTTTTAAGCACCATTTGTGGACTTTTAATGTGGTTCTTCCCCACCATAGGCAAATTTTCCAACTTATATCAATGTTAAATTAGTGATCTGAATCGAGTTCACCATGATGCCATCTGACCAGCTTAAATACAGGACAAATCACATCCGTGTTGATTCGATACGGGACACATAATTTTATTTTTAAATACGGGACGATTCCGTATTTTACAGGATGGGTGGCAACCCTAACATCAAACCAACACCACTTCACAAGTAGCTATAGGGCAGGATTGAACCGGTACTTTTCCACTTCTCATTTCTGCATACTGTCCTGTGCACCACTTGGTCACAAGGCTGAGAGCCACCAAAGGAGACATGCCAATCTGAGAGTCAACACAGCCAAGCACAGCAGTCATTCAACTTTTCAACAAGATGAACATCATAATTCAGTCCAGTCATTTCCTTGCGGTTTAGTCAGAAGAATTTGTTTTTGGAGTAACAAATACAAAAAACAAACAAACAAACAAACAAAAACATATAAGTGCCACAATCCAAAATGCCGGCCACTATAATGGGTAGATTTCTAATGTAGGTGGTACATTAACATCACCATCAGGAGGGCGCCTGGGTAGCTCAGTGAGTATAGACGCTGACTACAGAGTGAATCCAGCCAGGTTTCCTAAGCAACCAAATTGGCCCGATTGCTAGGGAGGGTAGAGTCATATGGGATAACCTCCTTGTGGTCGCTATAATGTGGTTTGCTCTCAGTGTGGCACATGGTGAGTTGTGCATGGATGCTGCAGTGGATGGAGTGAAGCCTCCACACGTGCTATGTCTCCACGGTAATGCGCTCAACAAGCCACGTGATAAGATGCGCGGGTTGACGGTCTCAGACGCAGAGGCAACTGAGATTCGTCCTCCACCACTCAGATTGAGGTGAGTCACTACACCACCACAAAGAGTTAGAGAGCATTAGGAATTGGGCATTCCATATTGGGAAGACAAAGGGGAGAGAAAAAAACACCATTAGGAGAATAATCAGAGAAAGTATGTGTGGCAGCGGGGGCGTGGTCAAGCGCCCGTCCAAAGGGAGAAAGCGGTAAGGGCGCTTGCACCTGAGCTAAATTATGTCTAACACCTGTCTCTAATTTCAGTGAGTATGGGGAGAGTGGCATAAAAGAGCACCAGTGCCTCCGGTCGAGAGAGAGAGCTGCCAGTCCAGTGTTGGCAACAGAGAGACAAAAACCAAATTATTAAGTTTAGTTCAGAGTTTATGTATAGCACCTGCACGTTTTTGCACTACCCCTGTCTGTCTGCAACACGTGATTAAAGTGCCTTACCTTTGTGTTGAACCCTGTTCCCGTGTCCTCCTTCTTGTGAAGTCCTTACACTGGTGCCGAAACCCAGGAAAAGGAAAAATTGGATCCTCTACATCCAAATTATGGAGAAAGGTCGCCCCGTAGAGTCCTCCCAGCTGGCCGAAGTCCTCCAGTCCCTCGCTGCCCTACATCAAAACCACCAACAGTCCCTGCTTGAGCTCAGACAGGAGCAAGATCGGCGATTCTGTGAGATCGTGCGGGCCCAAGCAGAGGATCGACAGGCCATCCGGAGCCTCCTCAGCCAAGAGGCCGCCACAGCCACGCCCCCGGACACCTGTGCCACGTTGCCCCCACCCACGTTACAGAAGATGGGGGTGGCTGACGATGCTGAAGCGTTCTTAGATCTGTTCGAACGAACCGCTGATATTTGGGGCTGGCCGCAGAGTCAGTGGGCAGCCCGCCTTGTTCCTCTTCTGTCCGGGGAAGCCCAACTCGCGGCTCAACAACTGCCGGCAACAAACCTCCTGGCCTACGCTGACTTGAGGAAAGCCATCTTGCAACGGGTTGGTCGGAGCCCCGAAGAAAACCGCCAACTCTTCCGGGATATGAAGCTGGAAAAGTCCGACCGCCCGTTCGCCTTTGCCCAGCGGCTCCGTGATGCCTGCTGTAGGTGGCTGCTAGTGGGGGACCGCGACGTCGAGGGACTCATCGATCAGGTGGTGCTGGAGCAGTTCGTCCAACACTTGCCCAGGAAAACGGCGGAATGGGCCCAGTGCCACCGCCCGGTGTCGCTGGAGGCGGCCGTCCAGTTCGCAGAGGACCACATGGCGGCGATCCCAAGGGCGGATGAGCCCTCTCTCTCTCTCTCTCCCTCTCTTCCCCCTCCCCCTGTGTTTTCTTCTGCTCTCGCCCATCCCCTCCAACCCTCTCCCTCTGTCCTCTCTCCAGGGCCCGTTCCTGCCCCTCGCAGGCGAGGAGCCTGGTTAAGATCAACAACCCAGTCATCAGCCTCATCACCTCCTTCCCCCACAACCTACAACTGCTCTCCCCCTCAGGTGGGGGAGTCCGCCGAAACAGGCACAGGTGTAAAGCCTGGGCCAGCCTGTCGGAGGTCTGGGGACCCGAGCCTCTTCCGCGATCGGTGTTCGTTGATGAAGGTGGGGACGGTGGTTCGGGCCTCCGATCTCCCACATGCTGCCCCCGATCGGGCTGGAGCGTACCGGATTCCGGTAAGATTCCAGGGGGGTACACACCAAGCTTTGCTGGATACCGGTTGTAATCAGACCACCATCCATCAACGCTTGAGCACGGCTAAGCGGGTAAGGGTGAGGTGTGTGCATGGGGATGTTCACAACTATCCGATGGTGACCCTACTAGTTAAATTCCGGGGGAGAAAACATAGAGTGGAGGCAGCGGTTTGTTCCCGCCTCACCCATCCTCTAATCTTGGGGAGCGATTGGCCTGTATTTAGGAATGTGTTGGGGGGAATATGCACGGATGGGTCCTGCACTAAAATAGGGAGATGTGCGATGTGCGATGCTTTGGCAGGGGAGGCGGAGCCGGGGCCATCCTCGACTGTTCCTAATCAGGATGACGAGGGAAGGGACGGGCCCTCCGCTCCTCCCCTTCATAGGGAATTCCCTGACGTGGATTTCCCTTTGGAGCAGTCGCAGGATGAAACCTTTAAACACGCCTTCGATCAGGTGAAGACGATTGATGGTCAGCGTCTTCAGCCGGACATCGCTCTCGCATACCCCTATTTTGCGATTATAAATGACCGATTGTATAGAGTGACGCAGGACACTCAAACAAAAGAAAAAGTTACACAGTTATTGATTCCACGGAGCCGCCGCAAAATGTTATTCCAGGCGGCTCATTATAATCCCATGGCGGGTCATCTAGGAGAAAGGAAAACACTTCTCCGTCTAATAGCCCGTTTTTATTGGCCGGGCATTACCGGCGACGTCCGCAGGTGGTGTGCGGCGTGCCGTGAATGCCAGCTGGTAAACCCACCGGCCACCCCAAAAGCGCCATTGCGCCCTCTTCCATTAATCGAGGTTCCCTTCGAAAGAATTGAAATGGACCTCGTCGGGCCATTAGAACGGACAGCAGGGGGACATCGTTTTGTTTTAGTCCTAGTGGATTACGCAACTCGATATCCGGAAGCAGTGCCTCTAAGCAACATCTCAGCACGTAGTGTTGCTGGGGCGCTCTTCAAAATAATCTCCCGGGTGGGGATTCCAAAAGAAATCCTCACCGACCAGGGCACAACATTTATGTCACGCACACTTCGCGAACTTTACGATCTCTTGGGCATAAAATCGATTCGCACTAGCGTGTACCATCCGCAGACAGATGGCCTAGTGGAACGTTTTAACAGAACGCTCAAGAACATGATTCGTAAGTTTGTACACGAGGATGCTAAAAACTGCGACAGATGGCTCGATCCCCTGTTGTTTGCAGTGCGAGAGGTCCCGCAAGCCTCAACTGGCTTCTCTCCGTTTGAGCTGCTGTATGGGCGATGCCCACGCGGTGTCTTAGATGTTATACGAGAAGGCTGGGAGGAGGGATCTTCGAATAGCAAAAATGAAATCCAATACGTCCTTGACCTCAGAGCAAAACTCCACACTTTGGGGAAACTAACACAGGAGAATTTGCTCCAGGCCCAAGAACGTCAATGCCTACTGTATGACAGGGGAACACAGCTAAGGGAGTTTGCACCGGGAGATAAAGTTCTTGTATTGCTCCCCACATCAAGCTTCAAATTACTCACTAAGTGGCAAGGACCCTTTGAGGTCACACGTCGAGTGGGGGATCTCGATTATGAGGTTAAGCAAACCGATAGGGGGACACGCGTCAAATATACCACCTCAGTCTCCTCAAATTATGGAGGGAGGCGGTCCCCGTGTCATTGGCCACGGTGGTTCCAGAGAGGGTGGAGCTCGGACCAGAGGTAAATCTAAAGCCGGATCACAATGCCCCGGTCATTTGTGGAGACCACCTCTCTCCGTGCCAACGATCAGAGGTTGCCAGGTTGCAAGAAGAGTTTGCAGACGTGTTTTCTCCTCTACCGGGTCGCACAAATGTCATCGAACACCACATCGAGTCATTGAGACCGAGCCGGGGGTGGTCGTTCGTAGCCGCCCCTATCGCCTCCCCGAGCATAAAAAGAAAATTGTTCGGGACGAATTGGATGCGATGCTTGATATGGGAGTAATAGAAGAGTCCCACAGCGACTGGTCCAGCCCGGTCGTTCTTGTTCCCAAGAGTGACGGGTCTGTGCGGTTCTGTGTGGATTACAGAACAGTCAATGCGGTGTCTAAATTTGACGCGTACCCAATGCCTCGGGTTGATGAACTGCTCGATCGGTTAGGTACTGCTCGCTTTTATTCGACATTGGATTTGACAAAGGGTTATTGGCAGATCCCCTTGACACCAATTTCCCGTGAGAAAACAGCCTTCACCACGCCGTTCAGATTACACCAATTTGTGACACTTCCGTTCAGTTTGTTTGGGGCCCCAGCCACGTTCCAGCGCCTGATGGACCGTATCCTCCGCCCACACTCCGCTTACGCCGCTGCCTATTTAGATGACATCATTACCTATAGTAATGATTGGCAGCGGCATATACAACATCTGAGGGCGGTCTTGAAGTCGCTGCGGCGGGCGGGACTCACAGCAAACCCCAAGAAGTGCGCGATTGGGCGTGTGGAGGTACAGTATCTGGGGTTCCACTTGGGTCATGGCCAGGTGCGTCCCCAAATTGATAAGACCGCAGCGATTGCGACTTGCCCTAGACCTAAGACCAAAAAGGGGGTGAGGCAGTTCCTGGGGCTGGCTGGCTATTATAGAAGATTTGTGCCTAATTATTAGGATGTCACCAGCCCGCTGACTGACCTCACTAAAAGGGGGCTCCAGATCCGGTCCAATGGTCGGAGCAGTGCCAACAGGCATTTACACAAGTTAAAGCCGCACTCTGTGGAGGGCCGCTCTTGTATTCACCTAACTTCTCTCTCCCTTTCTTATTACAGACGGACGCTTCAGACAGAGGGCTGGGGGCCATACTCTCGCAGGTGGTGGAGGGGGAGGAGCGCCCGGTGCTGTACATCAGTCGGAAGCTCTCCTTCAGGGAAACGAAGTACAGCACCGTAGAGAAGGAGTGTCTGGCCATCAAGTGGGTGGTCCTCACACTCCGCTACTACCTGCTGGGGCGGGCCTTCACTCTCTGCTCGGATCACGCCCCACTGCAGTGGCTCCACCGCATGAAGGATACTAACGTCCGGATCACCCGTTGGTATCTGGCTCTCCAGCCTTTTAAGTTCGAGGTGGTCCACAGACTGGGGGTGCAGATGGCTGTCGCCGACTTCCTCTCCAGAAATGGGGGGGGGGGAGTGGTAGGCAGGCCAGATGACGCCCCGGCCTGAGTCGGGCAGTGGGGGTATGTGGCAGCGGGGGCGTGGTTAAGCGCCCGTCCGAAGGGAGAAAGCGGTAAGGGCGCTTGCACCTGAGCTAAATTATGTCTAACACCTGTCTCTAATTTCAGTGAGTATGGGGAGAGCAGCATAAAAGAGCACCAGTGGCTCCGGTCGAGAGAGAGAGCTGCCAGTCCAGTGTTGGCAACAGAGATACAAAAACCAAATTATTAAGTTTAGTTCAAAGAGTTTATGTATAGCACCTGCGCGTTTTTGCACTACCCCTGTCTGTCTGCAACCCGTGATTAAAGTGCCTTACCTTTGTATTGAACCCTGTTCCCATGTCCTCCTTCTTGTGAAGTCCTTACACTATGTTTTTAATTTTGAGTGAAAGATAGTTTAATAGGACACTATGCGAAACCGGATTATATCAACAAAAGAATTTAGCGGACTTTCTTGATTTAATTCCTGACCAACTGCAGTATTTTGGGTACTTCATGGACACCGTTGTATGTATGCTAAATGCCGATAAAAATGGCCTGCGTGTAAGAAAAAGATGTGCACTTGGTTCAGCAGGAGTTAGGTCTGAGAGGAGTTGAAACGAGGAAAGCCAGATGGCGTGACTACTTCACCAAGGGAGCCAACTTTATCTGTCATCTAAGATCTATGATAAATTAAAACCATATGGTATTTGTTATGTTTATGGGTTTTTAGGGAAGATTATCTGGCTTAAAGCCTACACAACTAGTAGTGATCCAAAGCTTTTTGGAGGTTATTATATTAACCACATTTACATGCACTTAAGAAAACTATTTATTCCAAGGTTTTAGCTGAAAGTGGCATTCTGAAATGTCATGTAAACAAGAAAACAGATATCCTTACACTCTTTAAGGGATTAAGAGAAATCCCATTGACAAACTTATGTTTCTATCAGAAAACGTGGCTTAATGTGGTCATGTAAACACGTAAGCGGCGATCTGATGTGTGTTTGAATAGTGAGCCTGCATGGAACTGACCGGGATAACAAACATCCTATAATGGAGCCCATCAACGTCAATAAAACATTTATGGTATTACAGTGGAAAAATCACATACACAATAATCTATAACCATTTATACACACCAACTTAAAATAGTGACTGTCCCACGTTCACATATTTGCGCTTGTACATTGGGGGAATCCCAGAGTTTTATGTAAGAGGGAAACCCCACTATTGCAGCGCAATTCTGCTGCAGGTCAGGATAGAAAGTGAAGGAAACAAACACAGCAACAACTCTGGAAAATCTTGAAACCTTTCATTGCTGTGTCTGGAACATGCTTTGTGTATCTATTTGGATTGCACGCAGAGCTTTAGATGTTCTGAGCAGCTCTTTGTCTGTTCGGCAGATGACAGAAAGGGAACACAGTCTCCAAACAGAGGTTAGGCCATGCCCGCCCCCTTGCGGGTTCGAGCACACTTGACGAGAAGTGTGGCATCCTCATGGGCACGGGCCAATGGCACCTCCCTAGCAGACATCTGCAGAGCAGCAGGCTGGGCAAAACCCAATACCTTCGCGAGATTTTACTATCTCAGGGTTGAGTCGGTCTCGTCCCGTGTTTTGTCAATTCCGAGCCGAGCTGGTAGATATGCGGAACAGCCAACCGCTTGCACACAGTGCCTTTCACCAAGTTGATCCAGTGCGCCTTCTCTCCTAGGTTAGCCACTAAGCGTCGCTTCTAGATGTTCTCCTCCCTAGCCTTCAGGCCAGCGAATTCAGCGGAGCAATTTGTGTCCAGACCCACTAAGAGCCACAGGTGCTCCGTATTAGGGTAGTGTTCCACAGGCTTAGTTCCCTCTTCAGGCAACTCCCCGTGATGTATTTTCCGTGATACGGTCCCCCTGCCGGCAGACCCGCATCTCCCTTGGGCAGTTTGCCCACTGCCCCCGGCGCCGTGCTTGTAGAGCTCCTCCGTCAATAGGCAGGACCTACCACCGGCCGTCCCACGTACGGCTTCACAACCCTCATGGTATATTTGCCACATGTTACCTCCCGCAAGTCTGGGCAGGATATGGCCTCCACAGGGTATTTTCCCCCTGAAAGAATAGGACCGGGAAAGGCCGCCTTCCCGATGCATTTCATAGCTCTAAGATAGTCCCAGTCGCTTCACACTTTATGCGAGAGACATAGAGAGAGAAAAGGCTGCGGCTGCCGGGCTTGCTCCCATGCTAGTCATGTAGCACCTGTTCCCCCTCAGGGGTGCTGGGAACCTAAGATCTGTATATGACATCTCTTTTGGGGGCGTTAGGGAGGGTTACGTGCAGCCAATACAGTTGCTTCTAGCACACAGCAGCCTGCTTGCACCTTTCTCAGCAGTTCACTTAACACAGGCTAGTGCGTGGCATTTTTGAATTGGATCCCTTGTGTCACTTCATTCAACACAGCATCGAGTGAGTGACAGAAGGGGAACGTCATGGTTACTGTTGTATCCTCGTTGGGGACGTTGTGTTCCTCCTGCCACGGCACTAGACCTACCACTGTAAACAGTTGTGCCTTATTCTCGGCTCCTCAGTGCAAAATCCTGACTGACAGATGCACGCCCGCTTCCCTTTATACCTGTATGTCCGGGGTGAAACATGCAAATTCTCTCTGCCAGTTTCACATTGGCCTTTTTCTCAAGTTCAGAGGTATGCGAGGAGGAGATCTCTGATTGGTCAGGGAGAATTGTCACTACCAGCTTCACTGGATTTCTGACACGTGACATCAACCCACTAGTTTTAAAGTTAGCAACAGTGATAACAATATCATTTGTTCAAGCAACTTTCGAATTCTGAAAAAATGAATGGCTGTGTGCAAAACCACGGCGTGGTCAATAAACGAGGTGCAGACGGTCCACTCGTTAGAGTGTTACATTTTGTTATGTTAACTCTATACTCTGCTGGAAAGCATCACTTTATTTATTTGACCAGCTACTGGAAGCTTGCTTCTAAAACAACCAGGCCAATTTAACTGTTACACTTATGTAAAATCACCATGCAACAACTGCTTTATGCAGCACAATGAGCTAGTAGCTAACAGCTAGCGGTTGTGTTATTGTTTTTGTCAGTTTGTGTCATGTTTAAGATGATGTCATGGCAGTAGAGGTGGTGCAACTATGACGATCAGCCTATAATCCCACCCACGTTGAGGGGCACTAAACTGCAGTGGAAATGCAAGCTTTGAAAAGTCGAGTCGAACCGTAACGTGCAGTGGAAAAGTGCCAATGCCAGTGTTTCTACCACCTATGACATCTGGCCAGATTCAAGGTCTCAAATAGGGTGCTGAGGGCTTTCTACACTGGGGCTGTGGAAAGTCTTCTCACAGGGAGCATCACCACCTGGTTTGGAGGCACCATGGCCCAGGATCGAAAGGCGTTATGCAGAGTGGTGAGGACAGCGGAGAAGGCCATCAGGAGTTCTCTCTCCTGCATCACAAACACCTACACTAACAATTTTGCACACGGTATAATTCTGTATACTGTGTATTTTTGTACAAACTAACCCTAACCTTACCAATTTTTCACATTTTCAACTATATTTTATTTATTCACCTTATATTGCTTTATAGTCCATGTGTTTTATTCCATTATAATAATAATAATAATTATTATTATTATTATTTTATTATTATGTGGGTGTAGGTAATTAGTTTGTTGTTGTTGGTTCTGTTTGTTGTTGCACTGTGGGATGAGGAACTAAGGAAAAACAAATTGGGGAGAAAAGTGGGGAAAAATGTATTTCCAGTGTAAAAAAGTCTCCAATGAGATATCAAACTTTAAATTAAAGGGATAGTTCACCAACACATGAAAATCCTTTCATCATTTATTCACTTATTTTTAGAAGAATATCTCCGCTCTGTAGGTCCTCACAATGCAAGTGAATGGTGATCATTTTATTCATTCATTTATATTTATTCATTTGGCAGATGTTTTTATCCAAAGCGACTTACAAAAGATGAACACATTATAAACTAATCATTTTAAGGAGACAGAGGTACGAAAAGTGCCATATTACAAGTTTCACTAGCATCAGAATAGTATTCAAAACAGATTAAAGTGCAACCATTTATTTTAATTTTTTTTGTGACTGGTTAAGTGCTCATGGAAAAGATGTGTTTTGAAGGCAGAAAGTGAGTCAGCTTCACAGAAGGAGTTGGGAAGGTCATTCCACCAACGTGGTACAATGAAGCCTAAAGTCCGGGAAAGTGTTTTGGTGCCTCTTTGTGTTGGTACAACAAGGCGATGTTCCATAGCTGACCGCAGGCTACTGGTGGGAACGTAGCTGTTATGAAGAGGGCAGACGAGGGAGTAAGGATCCAAATGCAGCTTTATTTGAACTTCACAAGGTAAAGGGAAGTGTTAACGCAGGAACAAAAGAAACATCCACGAGGGGAAATAAAAGAGAAGAACACAAGAAAATAACACGGGGGGTCTTGCAAGGAGGGCACAGGCAGGAACACGGACCAAGGCAGGATTCGGGAACTACAGGAACAGAGCATTAAACATTAACAACGACCAACAAAGGACAAGGTGAACATCAGGGCTTAAATACAAAACAAGGGGAAACATAGACCAATAGAAAACCAAAACTCAAAACAAGATAACAAGACAATAAACTAAAACCAATGATAAATTAGAACTGATAACAAGATAATCAAACAATAAACCAATGAAAACCAGACACATGGACAAGGAGGGAAAACAGGACATGACTTCAAATAAGAGTGCATAAACAAAGAACAATGTGGAACATAAAAAGTGCCAAAAACTTAAATAAAAAGGTACACAAACCAAAGACGGTGTGGATCGTTACAGAGCCCCCCCTTTAAGGAGCGGATCCCAGACGCTCCTAACCAAAGGAGTGGCAAAACAACAATGGAAAATTTGGACGAACAGGCAGATCAAGGGAACACGAGGGGCACAGAGGGACAAGACTAGGACAGAGGGACCGTGACAGAACAGGTGGGTGGCCAGGAGACCAAGGAGGCCAGGCAGATGCCCAGGGGACCGAGGGGATGACTTGAAGGAGGGGACCGGGTCGGGAAGACTGGGAGGCAGCTGCGGGGTCGAGACTAGGTCAGGAGGCCGGGGAGGTGGCCGTAGGGCAGGGGCTGGGTCAGGAGGCCGGGGAGGTGGCCGTAGGGCAGGGATCGGGTCAGGGGGTCTAGGGGATGGCCACAGGGCTAGGGCAGGGTCAGGAGGCCAAGGAAAGGGCCTCAGGACTGGGACAGGGTCAGGAGGCCAAGGAGAGGGCCACAGGACTGGGACAGGGTCAGGAGGCCAAGGAGAGGGCCACAGGACTGGGACAGGGTCAGGAGGCCAAGGAGAAGGCCACAGGACTGGGACAGGAGGCCAGGGAGGAGGCCACGAGACAGGGTCAGGAGGCCAGGGAGGAGGCCACGAGACAGGGTCAGGAGGCCAGGGAGGAGGCCACGAGACAGGGTCAGAAGGCCAGGGAGGAGCCGAGGAGGACTCCAGGGACGGTGCCATGGTAGGCAGTGACCAAGGAGGCTTGGAAGCTTCTGGGGGTTCAGAAGGCTGAGCTGGCACAGGCAGAACCGTGGAGGGTGGAACCATGAAGGCCCTCAGGGGCAGAGCCGAAGAAGGCGGAACAGGCAAAGCCGTGAAAGGCAGAACCATGAAGGCCCTCTGGGGCAGAGCCGTAGAAGGCGGAGCTGTGGAAGGGTCAGGGGGCGGAGCAGGCGCAGGCAGAGCCGTGGGAGGCGGAGCAGGCAGAGCCGTGGAAGGCAGAACTGAGGAAGGGTTTGGAGGCGGAGCCGAGGAAGGGTCCGGTGGTGGAGCAGGCGCAGGCAGAGCCGAGGCAGTCTTCAGAGGCGGAGACCTGGGAGGCTCTGGTAACAGAGGCGTGGAAGGCTCGGGTGACAAAGACGTGGAAGGCTCGGGAGACAGAGGTGTGGAAGGCTCTGGTGACAGAGGCGTGGAAGGCTTTGGTGACTGAGGCATGGAAGGCTTTGGTGACTGAGGCATGGAAGGCTTTGGTGACTGTGGTCTCGAAGGCTCGAGAGGCGGAGCGCTGGGTGGCTCGAGAGGCGGAGCGCTGGGTGGCTCGAGAGGCGGAGCTCTGGGAAGCGGAGCTCTGGGAATCTCGGGAGGCGGAGCTCTGGGAAGCTCGGGAGGCGGAGCTCTGGGAAGCTCGGGAGGCGGAGCTCTGGGAAGCAGAGCTCTGGGAAGCTCGGGAGGCAGAGCTTTGGGAAGCTCGGGAGGCGGAGCGCTGGGAAGCTCGGGAGGCGGAGCGCTGGGAAGCTCGGGAGGCGGAGCGCTGGGAAGCTCGGGAGGCGGAGCGCTGGGAAGCTCGGGAGGCGGAGCTCTGGGAAGCTCGGGAGGCGGAGCTCTGGGAAGCGGAGCTCTGGGAAGCTCGGGAGGCGGAGCTCTGGGAAGCAGAGCTCTGGGAAGCTCGGGAGGCGGAGCCGTGGAAGGCTCAAGGGGGGCTGGCTCTGGCTCTTGGTCGCTCGAGGCTACAGGCGCTGGCTCTGGCTCTTGGACGGTCGAGGCTACAGGCGCTGGCTCTGGCTCTTGGACGGTCGAGGCTACAGGCGCTGGCTCTGGCTCTTGGACGGTCGAGGCTACAGGCGCTGGCCCTGGCCCTTGGACGGTCGAGGCTACAGGCGCTGGCCCTGGCCCTTGGACGGTCGAGGCTGGCAACGCTGGCGCTGGGACGAACGAGGCTGGCAACGCATTGGCCGTGGCAGGCGTGGGCGTTGGCCGTGGCAGGCGTGGGCTCGTTGGCCGTGGCAGGCGTGGGCTCGTTGGCCGTGGCAGGCGTGGGCTCGTTGGCCGTGGCAGGCGTGGGCTCGTTGGCCGTGGCAGGCGTGGGCGTTGGCTCGTTGGCCGTGGCAGGCAGAGACTGAGGAGCGGAAGCCTTCCCTCTTCTCCTCCTCCTGGCGGACGGGGCTGTCAACGCTGGCCCTGGGACAGACAAGGCTGGGGGCACGTTGGCCGTGGCAGGCGTGGAGGAACGAGTCATGGAAGGCTGGGAGGTGACCACTGTGGGGGGAGAGATAGCGTCCTCCTCTGCAATACCCACAGTAAAAGGAGAGCCACAGATCCTCAGGGTCTCTTCAAGGAAATCAAGGAGCGTCCAGCCAGGGGTTGCTGGTGGTAGCCGCTCCTTTAACGAAGTGTCAAGATTTGCCCTGAAGAAAACCACCAAGCTGAAATCTGGGAAATCCGAAGAGTTTGCCAGCTCCAGAAACTCAGAGACATGGACCTCTATCGGGCGGTCCTCCTGTTTGAGGCCGAGAAGAAGGAAATTCGCCTGTTGGGCAGTGAGGGCTGCTGGATCCATTGTGGTTGGTCGTTCTGTTATGAAGAGGGCAGACGAGGGAGTAAGGATCCAAATGCAGCTTTATTTGAACTTCACAAGGTAAAGGGAAGTGTTAACGCAGGAACAAAAGAAACATCCACGAGGGGAAATAAAAGAGAAGAACACAAGAAAATAACACGGGGGGTCTTGCAAGGAGGGCACAGGCAGGAACACGGACCAAGGCAGGATTCGGGAACTACAGGAACAGAGCATTAAACATTAACAACGACCAACAAAGGACAAGGTGAACATCAGGGCTTAAATACAAAACAAGGGGAAACATAGACCAATAGAAAACCAAAACTCAAAACAAGATAACAAGACAATAAACTAAAACCAATGATAAATTAGAACTGATAACAAGATAATCAAACAATAAACCAATGAAAACCAGACACAAGGACAAGGAGGGAAAACAGGACATGACAAGACTTTAAAATAAGAGTGCATAAACAAAAGGCAATACGGAACATAAAAGATGCCAAAACTTAAGGAGTGCATAAACAAAGAACAATGTGGAACATAAAAAGTGCCAAAAACTTAAATAAAAAGGTACACAAACCAAAGACGGTGTGGATAGTTACAGTAGCTCTGCAAAAATTATTTTAGGTATGCTGGAGCAGACCCAGTGACTGTTCTGTATGCCAGCATCAGAGCCTTGAATTTGTTACGTGCATCAACCGGACATCAAATGACAAGTATACTGGTTATATCATGATTGGAGAAGTGTTTGCAGAATTGTTTCATAATATGGGATGTATCGATACAAATGTTTTGCTGTTCACTCACATAAATTATGGAAATACATTTGCTAAAACATTTTGATCATGAAACAGAGCTTCCAAATGATGTATTGTTTTTCAAGATTACTTAATGATCATTTAAACATGCAATAAATGTAAATGAGAACTCAAGTGGGTCCAAAATGACCCACCAGAGGTCAACAGGTTTTAGTGTCCTGAGACCTGACCGTGACTGCTGTGTGCAATTTTCCTTTTCCTTTTTGATTTGTAACTAGTAGAACCTAATAAACATGCAAAAAATAAACAAAATATTTCCTAAAAATTGATGTCCTCATATGGGTGATTTTGATATTGAAAATTGATGTCCTATACAGTATAAAGTCAAATGTATATATATTTATTTTAGCAAATTGTTTATTATGTTTCCAAGAGTGTTGGTTATTCATGTTTTTTGAGACATTACAGACATTACTGCTGGTTTTCTGTAAAGCTGTTTGGACCTATGTGTTTTGGAAAGAGCACAAATAAAAACTATACAATTAAAATTACTTGACAATGTTTTTTCTACTTCGGCAACAAAATATCAGTGTTCTCTCAATGTTCACACTGTCACACAAACAAGCCAGTAGAGGTCTGTGCCTGGACTGTTTTTTTTCAATCCCGTTCCCGTTCCAAGATTCTATCCAGCACCTGAAAGATCCCGCTAAATTTTGCCCTGTTCACCCATTCTCTGCCCATTCTCTGTAATTTTCTTGTCCTTCACATGTTCCTTCAACCATGAATTTGTTTATCCACATGTGGGCAAAAGCCATACAAACAACAAGTGTACACAAAGAATGTTTTATTTTTTCTGTGCTTCAATAATCAGATGACCCATGAAATGATGCCCATCTGACTTGACTGAGATTGGTTTCTTAACACTCCAGTCCGAGTTTCGCATTCTTTAATGTCAGTGTGTCCACGTTTTGCTCTGTCATTCTTCTAAAGCCCTGTTGACCACCTGCATAGCCTGAACTAAATATTGGATTATTTTGATACATGTGCAGATTGTCATATTTTCTTTTTATTGTTTAAAAAACAAATTAGAATAATTTTTTTGTATTATTATTTAATTAATAAAATAATTAGAAATGATGTCCACATCTGATTTTTTAAGCTATTCTCTGACTGCCCACTCCCATCCACATCTCTTTATAATACCATCCTTAAAATTATAAGATAAAATATGACTCCAGTGGTTAAATCTACACTATGTAACTTTTGGCCATCTAGCGGTTGAAGCATAGAACTGCAAGTTAATTGCAGAGGAACATTGTTTTGGTTATTACGTCAGTTGGGCTTTGTTCTGCTCTCCTGGTGAATCTGATTGTTTGAATACCACAGGTGTAACAATAGATACAGATGATCAACTTATCAGAGTGAATGTCACTGTCAACAACAATAATCAACAAACAATAAAAAAGAAAAAGGAAGAAAAAAAGGGATATCGAAAAATATGTCTTATTAGCAGGTAAGTAGCATAACTTTCGCTGTGTTTTGACTTATTGAAAACAATTGTTTTAAAATAAATAGTATTAAAAATGTTAGGCAATGCTGACATGAGACAACAATTGCTAGTCATATCAGAAAGTCAAACGATGGAAACTGTTATAACTTAGCAAGCAGATAAATAGAAGGTAGTAACTTGTTTAGAGATTTGCATTGTTGCCAACATAAAGTAAAAAAAATGCCCATGGTCCTTCCTCGTCAGTACCGCCGTTCCCTATAAGCAGATTACACAGTTTGCATAGGGCACCAACTCCTTAGGAGGGCACCATCTTACTCTAGGAGGGCACCAGAAAGTCCACCAGCTGCCCTTACTCGCACATTATACGTTATTCAAGGACCCAAAAGCAGTTGCGGAACACAGATGATCACTTCGCAGCCCATATCATATCATATCATATCATATCAGTGGCGGCCCTGTTCCTCGTTGATGAAATCAAGCACTGCAGTACCACAATCCATAATAAAATACTCATTAGATGGCTAATGCTAGCTAATGATCTACCACGTTATGAGAGCTACCTAGCTAACTATTGGACCAATAAAATATCTTACCTGTTGAGCAAGAAAAACGTCTCAGTTACTGTTGTAACCTCCGTTCCCCGAGGGAGGGAACGAGACGAAGTGTCGAAGGAAGTGACACAAGGGGTCTTCTCGGACGCCGAATCGTACCTCTGAACCTGAGAAAAGGCCAATGTCAAGTTGGCAGACAGAATTTGCATGCCCCGCCCCGGACATACGGGTATAAGGGGAAGCGGGGCAGCGAATGCCAGTCAGGATTTTGCACTGAGGAGCCAAAGGATGAAGCACGGCCATTTACAGTGCTAGGTCTAGTGCCGTGGCAGTAGGGACACTACGTCTCGTTCCCTCCCTCGGGGAACGGAGGTTACAACAGTAACCGAGACGTTTCCCTTCTGTCACTCTCTCTACCTAGTGTCGAAGGAAGTGACACAAGGGGTCCATATAAAAACGCCACGCACTGACCGTGTGACGTGACTGTCGGAGCAAGGGCAAAGCAGGCTATTGCGTGTTAGAGGCACCTGAACCGAATGCACGTCGCCCTCCCCAACGCCCCCTCAAAGTGTTTTAGCATATCCACCTTAGGTTTTCCCGCACCCCTGGGGGAAAAAGGTATTACATGCTAGCATGGGAGCAAGCCCAACAGCCGCGGCCTTCTCTCTCACTATGTCTCTCACATAGGATGTAGAGCGGCTGGGGCCCAACCTATGTCGGGGAAGGCGGTCATTCCCCGGGGGGAGCAGGAGAGCCTGGGCGGTGCTGAGAGAAGACTCGAAGCATTAACCCTGCTCCACGCACCCGGCAGGGGGTGTCTTAGAGACTGAGGAAGAGGCCTAAGGAGGCGTCTTCAGAACTCGTCGGCACCGGTGTGCCGGGCGCTGAGGCAGGACCGGAGGCAAGGTAGCTGTCCGGCCTGCAGATTTCCTATTCTTTCAGGAGGGGAAGACCCTGCAGAGGCCATACCCTGCCCAGTCCAGGGGGAGGTAATTTATGGCAAATACACCACGATGGTTGTGAAGCCGGACGTGGGAGACGGCGTGGTGGTAGGTCCAGCCTAATGAAGGGGGACTCTACAGACACGGGGCCAAGGCAGCGGGGCTGCCTGAGGGAAACGCGGGTCCGCCGAGAGGGGGACCGTACCGCGGAGAATACATCACAGGGAGTTAGCCTGAAGAGGGAACTATGCCCGTGGAGCCCGACCCCAGTACAGAGCCCTAAGACTCGGACTGGGTCTGGCCGTGAGTTGCTCTGCTGAATTCGCGGGCCAGAGGGCTAGGGAGGAAAAAGCATCCAGGCAGTGACACTCAGTGGCTGACCTGGGACAGAAGGCGCACTGGATCACATTGGTGAAGGGCGCAAGATGCAAGCGGAACACCTGGTCGGTTGTGCCGTGTTACCGAGTTCTACCGGCTCGGACCTGACAAAACACGGGACGAGACCGACTCAACCCTTAGATTGTAAAATCTGGCAAAGGTACTGGGTGTTGCCCAGCCCACTGCTCTGCAGATGTCTGCTAGGGAGGTGCCGTGGCTTAGTGCCCACGAGGACGCCATATTTCTAGTGGAGTGTGCTCGGACCTGCAGGGCGGCGGGCACGCCCTGGGCGTGATAGGCAATAGCATCAACGACCCAGTGGGCTAGCCTCTGTTTGGAGATGGCGTTACCTTTCCGCCGTCCGCCAAAGCAGACAAAGAGCTGCTCTGAGTATCTAAAGCTCTGCGTGCAGTCCACATAGGTACGCAAAGCACGCACCAGACACAGCAACGAAAGGGCTGGGTCTGCCTCCTCCCAAGGCAGTGCTTGCAGGTTCACAACCTGGTCCCTGAAAGGGGTCGTGGGAACCTTGGGCATGTAGCCCGGTCGGGGTCTCAGGATAACTTGAGAAAGTGCCGGACTGAACTCCAGGCAAGAGTCGCTGACAGAGAACGTTTGCAGGTCTCCTACCCTCTTCAAGGTGGAGGGGATAGCCTCCCCTCCAGTCTCTCCTGCAGGAATAGAAGCACTGACCGAACTGTGCATCTCTGTTGGTCTTCTGCTCGGGAAGAATACCAATTAGTGAACAAACGCCACTTTAGTGCATTAGTACCAAGGCGACCTGTTCCTCGTCCTCCCTGATCTTGCACAGCCCCGATGCAAGAAGGCTCACTGGGGAAATGCGTACTTGCGCAGCCCCCGGGGCCGCTGTGTGCCAGCGCATCTATCCCGAGTGGAGCGTCCGTCAGGGATTACCAGAGCGGGCAATGGGAGTTGTCCTGGGAGGCAAAGAGGTCTACATTTGCCTTGCCGAATCGGTCCCAAATGAGCTGGACCACCAGGGGGTGGAGCCTCCACTCTCCGCTGGGCGAAAACCTGTCGCGACAGCACGTCCGCCGTCGTGTTGCGGTTGCCAGGGATATGAGTGGCGAGCAGCGACCTGAGTCACGGCTGACTCCAGAGGAGGAGATGGCAGGCGAGTTGTGACATATGACGAGAGCGCACGCCGCCCTGGCGATTTATGTATGCTACCGTCGCGGTGCTGTCTGAGCGAATCAGAACGTGCTTGCCTCGGATTAGTGGAATAAACCTCCATAGAGCAAGAATAACAGCCATCAACTCTAGGCAATTGATGTGCCAACGCTGCCGGGGAACTTTCCAGGTGCCAGCGGCAGAGTGCCCGTTGCACACGGCACACCAACCCAGTCGAGAGGCGTCTGTGGTTACCACGACACGTCTGGACACCTGCTGCAAGGGAACTCCGGCCCGTAGGAAGCAGAGGTCTGTCCAAAGTTTGATGGCAGGCAAGGGTGATTGTCACACAATGCGTGCTGTGGCACCGTGCCCATCTCGGGACTCGGGTCTGTAGCCAGTGCTGTAGCGGTCTCATATGCATCAACCCGAGCGGCGCGGCTGAGGATGCCATATGCCCCAGGAGCCTCTGGAATTGTTTTAGAGGACCGCTGTGCCAGGCTTGAAGCGAGTGAGGCACCTGAGCACTGACTGGGCACGCTCGTTGGTGAGACGTGCTGTCATTGAGACCGAGTCTAACTCCATACCGAGAAAAGAGATGCTCTGAACCGGGGTGAGCTTGCTATTTTCCCAGTTGACCTGAAGCCCTAGACGGCTGAGGTGCCTGAGCACCTGGTCCCTGTGAGCACACAGTAACTCGAAAGTGGGCCAGAATGAGCCAGTCGTCGAGATAGTGGAGTATGCGGATGCCCACTTCCCTTAGGGGGGCAAAAGCGGCCTCTGCGATCTTGGTGAAGACACGAGGGGACAGGGACAGGCCAAAGGGGAAGACCTTGTACTGATACGCCTGGCCGTCGAACGCGAACCGTAAGAAGGGTCGGTGACGTGGCAAAATAGAGACATGGAAGTACGCATCCTTCAGGTCTACCGCCGCGAACCAATCTAGCTGTCGAACGCAGGTGAGAATCTGCTTCTGCTTGAGCATTTTGAACGGGAGTCTGAACAGGGCCCGGTTGAGAACTCGCAAGTCCAAGATTGGTCGCAACCCGCCACTTTTTCTGGGTACAATGAAGTAAGGGCTGTAGAGACCCTTCTTCATCTCGGCTGGAGGGATGGGCTCTATCGCGTCCTTGAGAAGCAGTGTAAAAATCTCTGCTCGTAAGGCACTGGCTTGTTGGCCGCGCACTAGAGTGGAGCGAATACCGCTGAAACGAGGTGGGAGCCTCGGCAGGTGGGGATTCTCTTCCCGGCCCTCCACCGGGGGGACGGAGTGGTCTTGAAACCATCTCCGGAGCGAACATCCGACTGCCTGGGGTGTCCGTCTCAGGAGCGCTTTGGAGCATTTCTGGTCCGAGAGGGGGTACTGGAGACGGGGGGCGTATGCCGCCTGCGAGGTGCTTGATGCTGGGGCTGAGAGCTGGGCCCAGGTTGCGGAGCTACCTGTTGTTGCTTTCTCATCGCAGGGGGGACGCCCTCAGCGAGCAGGCGGGGTGCGGGCGCACTTACTGGGTGGCGCCGCGGCATGATGTGAGAAACTGTCCCCATCTGCTTCCTCACCACCGAGAACTGCTGGGCAAAGTCGTCGATGGCATCGCCGAAGAGGCCGAGCTGGGAGGCGGGGCGTTGAGAAATCGTGACTTGTCAACGGCATGCATCTCGACCGTGTTCAGCCAGAGGTGGCGCTCCTGGACCACGAGTGTGGCCATCGTCCACCCGAGTGCCTGCACCGTGACATTCGTAGCTCTGAGAGCGAGGTTGGAGCAGAGCGCAGTTACTGTAGCACATCAGGGTTGGAACTACCCAGGTGCAGATCTTTGAGTGCCTTGGCTTAGTGAATTTGCAGGAGAGCCATGGCATGCAGGGCAGAGGCGGTCTGTCCAGTGGTGCTGTAGACTTTTGAGGTCAGTGATGACCTTATTCTACGGCTCTGGAGAGTAGTACCATTCAGTCCTGCCAGGTGGCGGTGTTCTGCCATCCAGGGTAGTGAGAGCGGACAAGCGGAGGGCGGTTCCGACCACGTTGGCTCGTCATGCGCTTCCGGGAACGACGGAACCAAGGGGGGGCGTGGCTATAAGTGGTGCCGTGACCTGAGGATCCGATCGAGTAGCTGAGAGGGGGGGACGGAGATCTCCAGTCTAGCCTCGCGCTCGCGACGGCCCGGGAAAGCATAGCGGACATCTGCAAATCAGCCTCAGACTGGGCGAGCAGACCCAGAAGTGGCAGCCCAGGCGAGCCATCAGCATCAGACGCCGCTGTGACGCTCTCCGATGCAGCGGCGATGTCGTCATCCAATTCCGGGAGCTCAAGGGAAAATCCCGGCTGGCCGGGAAGCGAGCCGCACTCTTCCCGAGCTCGACGGAAGCAAACAAGCGTGCTGGGGGGGCGGGTGGTTCGTGGGGATTTACCCGGCGAAACCGAGCCCGTGGTCATCCCCAAATCGCCTTCATCGCCAGCCGGGTCGACCTCAATCCCGTGGGAAGAAGGAACGATGCGGGGGGCGGCTGAAGTGGCTTTCTCTCATGACAAAAGAAAGCGCGACCGCAAAGTTGCCATGGTTATGTTCTCGCACTGAGAACATGAGCATTCATAAAACGCTGCCTGCGTGTGATCGCAGCCCAGGCACGCGAGGAAGCTTTTATGACCGTCAGAAGTGGAGAGATATCAACCGCATCCAGGAACTACACAGAGGCGGAAAGACATCTTTAAAAAGACGTGTCCTGAAAAGGACGTTCAACGCCTGCTGTGTATTGCTCTTTTATGAGTGGGAACTCAAACTCTTTTAGAGAAAATATACTCTTTTAGGAGGAGAACACTCTTTCAAACAGAAAGAAGCGCTGTCGAAGCGCCCAGAGGCGTGGACTGCACAGCGTGCAGAGAGAGAGACGCCAACTGGAACTGCGCCGTGCGGATCCAACAGCAATGCTTCTCGCTGGTAGAGGTGAGAGAAACAGGAGTGTGTTTCAGCTGCTTGCGGTACAACCATTCGGCTCTGAAGAAAAATTCTGACTGGCATTCGCTGCCCCGCTTCCCCTTATACCCGTATGTCCGGGGCGGGGCATGCAAATTCTGTCTGCCAACTTGACATTGGCCTTTTCTCAGGTTCAGAGGTACGATTCGGCATCCAAGAAGACCCCTTGTGTCACTTCCTTCGACACTAGTGGAGAGAGTGACAGAAGGGGAACTCCATCTCTGAATCGGTTTTAAAACCTTTCAGATCTTAGTGTTGTCGCCACCTCTGAAAAAGCCAATCTGATGTTGTTTCACATTTTATTACGGGCTCTATCGCTTTCCCTTTTTGCTTGCAGACTCTTTTTGTTTTAATTTTTCATTATTTTGAAAATGGCAGGTTACCATTTTGAATGATCCAAGGCCCTGATGATGGCATACAAAACAGTCACTGTGTCTGCTCCAACGTACCTAAAATCATTTCTGCAGAGCTACACGCCCACTAGAAGCCTGCGGTTGGCTAAGGAATTCTAAGTTATTTAACACTTTCAGAAAGCAGAATTTATGCATTTTTTAAAAACTATTTTATAAATATATATGCGAATTAAAAAAATAATCTCTAATATTCTGCCCACCCAAAGTAGACCCAGGCCCAGCTTGGGCCATTCTTGGCTACGCCACTGTGTGTAATGTAAGTATTTTGATTCACTTTTAGTTGAAGAATGTCTTTAAACATGGTATTCATTCACACGCACATGTTCATGACCTTCTTAATCACTGACAAATGATAAACCCATTTGCAGTTTTTGTTTCAATTGGTTGTAGGTAAATATCTCTCCATCCAGCATTACATTCTTCTAATGCATCCGTTAGTGTTTTACTGAGTGAAGTTTTCAAATGATTTAATGAGGTATTTAAAGCAACATAATGTAAGATTGTTTTGTTAGAAATTAACAAAATTTCATTAATGAGCAAGTACACCAACAATCCATCTTCCAAACCATGTTTTTGCCTTACCCTGATTCACTATGATAAGCCTAAAATAAGTTTAAAATGTTATAGTTGTTGGGACGGATTTGGGAAGTGATATGATAGGTGTGGGTGAGAAATAGATACATTTTTGTCATTTTTTGCTTGAAATTCTTCTCCCTGCCCAGTAGATGGTGATATGCATGAAGAATGTAAATCATCAAACATACAAGAAGAAGAATGTAACAGTGAACTGTTTCTCACCTAAATCTATCATATCATTTCATTGATTTAACCACTGGAGTCTTATGGATTGCTTTTATGATGACTTATGTGGTTTTGTTTTGCTTTACAATATTGGCACCTATTCTCATGCATTGCATTAACCAAAAAAGCTAAGAAATTCTTCTAGAGGATGATTAAATGATGAGAGAATTTTCATTTTCGGGTGAACCTTTGAGAACCCCTGTTGTTGTTAGAGGTCTGCAACCCGACCCAGGCCCGAAGGGACCCGAGAACCTGATGGGTTTCTGACCGGTTTTGGGTCACTTTTTCAAGTAGGACTTCGGGTTTGTAATTAATGGAAAAATAAACAGGCCTACTGAACATGTTTCGCACATCCGCTCTCACTCAGACATGCGCGAGATAGGGGCCGTTCACACCAAACGTGTTTTTCACACGTCTGTTCTGTTTCCCCATTGTTTAAACACATTCTGGATGAATGTCTTTGAGCGTCTCGCTCAGGACTGGCATATTTTAAACACCATGTCAAGTTAAGAAGAATTCAAATTGTCAAAAAAACCCATGTTGAGACAGCTGCGCTCTATTTTATTATTTGCGCTGCATCTAGATTTTTTTTGCACAGTTGTCACAAAGATTCAACATTTAAACTAGTTCAGATCACATAGAGAGGAATGTTGAATTGTTTCACAGGATTCCAGATTGTTCTGCACCAGGTGAAATTTCAGCGCATAAACGGTAAGGTGATGCTTTTTTTCCGTTCTGTTCTAGTGTACTGAGGGTCTGCCTTGCCTTGTTAAATCTGTATGTTTGGATTTTAAATACTATTTCGAATGTTGCCTATATGCTTTCATAAAATACAGCCTATTGCAATAGCACTTGCTAGGAGAAGAAAGATTGTGATAAAGATATTTCAGATTTGGATTTATAATGTGACGATATTGTTCGGGCTGGGCCATACGGTCTCGGGTACGGGCTGGGTTTCATTTTAAGGCCCGTGCCCTCTAGTACGTACACGTTAAGCATTTTCCATGACAAGCAGATTCAGAAGGTCGGATGATGAGCCCGCGTATGGAGGTGGCGTTTTGACAGACGTCAGAGGCGGATAGTTTGAGAGAGATTTGTGTTTGTTTACATTAGAAAGTCTGAATCGGATTTCGGACGATCGGTCGTGGCGAAAGCAGTTGGGAAAGGGAGAGATGACTCGAACACGAATAAAAAAGAGTGTGACTGAACCAGAGACTAAGAATGGTGGAGAGGAGTTGGAGGAGAGAGAATGAGATGAAATGGAGGTAGGATGGACACAGGTAGGAGAAGGGAAAGGTAAATCCACAAATAAGAGGAAAAAGAATAGCAGGAAAGGGTTAGCAATTAGTACAGGGGAGAGTGGAGGAAAGGGGGTGGTAGAAGGGAGAAGGGATGAGTTTAAAATTATGATCCGGTTCAAAGATAGTAGTGATATGATAGGGATTAGTCCTATTGCTTTGACAAATGAGTTGAGAAGGTTAATAGGGGAAATTAGCAGTGCTAGAGTGATGCAAGATGGGGCATTGTTGGTGACATGCAGCAATGACGAACAGAGAAATAAAGTGATGAGATTAAAAATGGTGTGTAAGCAAGAGGTAATGTATTGTAGGCCAGTAGGAGGTAGGTTATGGATAAGTGGTGTAATTACTGGAGTACCCTTGGAGGTATTAATGGAAGATATAAAGTGGAATATTGAAGGAGGGAAAGGAGGTGAGGCCAGATGTTTGCAGGTGAATAGAGAGGGAAGTAGAGGGGATAGTTTTTCTGTAATGCTAAAGTTTGAAGATGGGATATTACCAGATCGAGTTAAAATAGGTTATATTAGTTATCCAGTAAGAGAATATGTGAAAGCACCATTAAGATGTTATAATTGCCAGAGATATGGACACATCGCTAATGTTTGTAAGGCAAAAAGGAGATGTGCTCGTTGTGGAGGGGAGCATGATTATGGTAGGTGTGAAACAGGTGCTGAGGTTAGGTGCTGAAATTGTGATGGAGCACATAATGTTACATATGGGGGCAGTGAAGTTAGGAAGAAAGCAGTGGAAGTACAGAAAGAGAGGGAGAAAAGTAGATTGTCATATGTTGAGGCAGTGAATTAAGGAGCAAGGAGAAGTCGATGGTAGTGATAGAGGGCAGATCATAAAAGCAACAAGAGAACCAATAAGAATGAGAGAAGAAGGTAGGATCAGGGAAGATGAGTTAAGAGTAAGTAAGTAAGAAAAACTTTGTGCTGTTTATGGCAGAGGTTATTAATTGCACAGCTCAGACGGAAAAGAGAACTGAGAGGATACAAATTATTGTGAGGGCAGCTGAGAGATTTCTAGATGTGAAAGGAATGACATGGGAGATAATTAGTGATGGCCTAACAACAGAATTACAACCAAGTCAAGAAATATGTTCTGGTCATTAAGTATGATGATAATAATATTATAGTGGAATGCCAGGAGTCTTTTTGCAAATGGATTGTAGTTCAAAGGGTATGTAAATCAAATGAAGGATAAACCACATGTGATGTGTATACAAGAATCATGGCTTAAACCTAGATTTGGGGGGGGGGGGGGGGGGGGGGGGGGGTGTATTACTTTCATAAGATTAGGAATTCCGTATAGATTGGTGGGAAAAGGGATATCAATGGAGTATGTAGTAGTTGAGATATGGGACCAAAGTAAAAAATATGTTATAATAAATTTGTATAATCCATGTAAGAGACTGAATTTAAGTGAATTAGAAGCTATAGAAGGTCAAGGAGATGAGAGGATTATTTGGTGTGGTGACTTTAATGCACATAGTAGTCTTTGGGGTGGGGCAAAAGTAGATAGAAATGGTCAGATAATTGAAGAATTGATAGATGGAAAGAATTTAGTATGTCTCAGTGATGGAGGATGCACAAGGGTGGATATGGTATCAGGATTAGGATCAGCCTTAGATTTGACATTGGTGTCAAGATTGTTAGGGGGAGTATCTGAGTGGGAAATATTAAGGAAAATGCATGGTGGGAAGTGATCATTATCCTATATTAATATCTATTATGAGGAATGGAGAGGAAAGGGGAAAACATTGGGGAAGTACAGGGGAAGTGGATATATGAAAAGGCCAATTGGGCAGAGTTTATGAGAGTGAGTGAAGAAGGATTGAATCGGCTTGAGAATATAAATAGGGGTAGTATTGAGGAAATAAATAGTGAGATTATTTCTGTTATAAAGGAAGCAGCAGGAAAATATATTCCAAAAAGTAAAGGAAGTAGGAAGATGAAAATAGTCCCCTGGTGGAATAAAAATTGTGATGAAGCTATTAGAAATAAAAGGAAGGCATTTAGAAGAGTAAGAAGAACACATAATTTCCAACATTTGATTGAATATAAAAAGCCCCAAGCAGAAGTTAGAAGGGTGGTAAGAAATGCTAAATGATATTTTTGGAGATCTTTTTGTAGTGAAATAGGGAAAAACACTCCAATTGAAGAGGTATGGAGTATGATCAAAAAGATGAAAGGTATACGAAAGGAGTTTGAATATCCAGTTTTAAAGATGAGAGAAGAATTAGCTCTAACGGATGAAGAAAAGGCAACAATGTTTCAAGAGGCATTTGTAAAGGTGAACTGCTCTAAAAATGTGTCAGATGAGGGTAGGAGAGTAAGGGAAGAGACTCTTAAAAAACATGTGCAGTTAAAGGATAGAAGGAAGGCTATGGACAATTTGATGGATGTTCCTTTTGAAATGAATGACTTAAAGCGAACATTAAGTAGAATGAATGAATCAGCAACTGTAGAAGATGGAGTAAGCTATAGTATGTTGAAACATTTGAGTGAAAATGCATTGGGTGTGGTTTTAGAATTTTAAATAGAATTTGGATAGAAGGGATTTTGCCTAAAAACTGGAAAGAAGCGATGGTCCTACCTATAAAGAAACCAGGGAAGGATCCAAGTGTTCCATTAAATTATAGGCCAATAGCTCTAACATCTCATCTATATAAGGTAATGGAAAAAATTATAACTATTATTTGGAAAAAGGGAAGAGTTTTACACCAAATCAGAGTGGATTTAGGGGGTTGGGGGGGGGGGAGGGGGGGGGGTAAAGAATAAAGAATAAAGAAACAGTGGTGGCAGTATTTTTTTTGATAGAGAGAAATTGGGACAATTGGGAATAGGTGGGCGAATGTTTAATTCTATTAAAAATTTCCTGGTAGAAAGAAAGATTAAGGTGGGAGAATGTATATCAACTAATGGAGCATTAGAAAATGGAACTCCACAGGGAAGTGTTATTAGCCCATTGCTTTTTATAATCATGATCAATGATGTGTTCTCAGGGGTGGATAAAAGTATTTGCAGATCATTGTTTGCGGATGATGGAGCTCTATGTTATAGAGGTGCCAATATAATTTTTATTGTCCAGAAAATGCAAAGGGCATTAAATGAGGTGGAGAAATGGTCATTTAAGTGGGGATTTAAGTTCTCAGTGGAAAAGACCCAGTCTGTGTTCTTCACAAATAAAAGAATAGATAACAAATTAAATATAATTTAAATTAAATTTGTACAATCAGACATTAGAAAGGGTAAATAAGGTAAGGTTTCTTGGGATATGGTTAGACAGCAGACTCACATGGAAGGGGCATATAGAAAAGATGGAAGAGAAATGTAAAAGAGTTTTTAATATAATGCGGTGTGTCCGGTCAAGACAGGAGGATGGACAGATTGAATTTAAAAACCATATACATAACACTAATTAGATCAGTGATGGTTTATCAACAATATTTACAGATGCATCAAAGAATCAAAGTAGCAGACAAGTAGGTATAGCATTTGCTATACCAAAGTTGCAAATCTCAAGGAAGGTAAGGATATCAGATAGGCTATCAGTGTTCACGGGGAAATGATGGCAATTGTGATTGCTTTAAGATGGATTAATGAAACAGGAGTGAAGGATGTAGTAGTATGTTCAGATTCCAGTGCAGCCCTCTCAAGTATCGATGCCCAACGTTCTGACACAAGACATGATTTAGTAATGGAGATTCTCCATGAATTATATTTGTTGCAACAAATAAAGGTGAGGGTACAGTTTTTGTGGGTTCCAGCACATGTGGGTGTAAAAGGGAATGAGGTAGCAGATAAGCTGGCAAAACAAGCAGTACAGGATACAAAAGTGGAAATAGACATATCATATAGTAGATCAGAAATCAAAGCAATAGTTATAAAGGAAATGTATCAAAGATGGCAGCAGTATTGGGATAATTAAACTAAAGGAAGTCATTTGCATTCAATACAGCCAAAAGCAGGGAAAGGAAGGCATTCTAGTAGAAATCGAAGAGAGGAAAATATTTTATCAAGACTCAGACTAGGGCATACAGGGCTAAATAAAACAATGCAATTAATATCCAAGCATCCAACAGGGCTTTGTGAATGGTGTGGAATTAGTGAAACAGTAGAACATGTCATTATGCATTGTGGAAGACACACAGAGGAGAGAGTAATTCTGGTAGAGGAGATAAGGAGAAATGGGGAACAAGATATTTAATTAAAACATATTTTAAATCCGAAGATATGAGGGAATGTAATAACAATATTGTTCGATGTATAATTTTTTTCCCCCTTCTCCCTCATCCCTCTGGTCTAGGAAGGGTTATGAGCGAAAGCTAGCTCACAGAGGGTGGCGGTAATGCACGAGTTTTGTTGCGATCTGCCATTAAAAAAAAAAAAAAGAAAAGAAGAAGAAGAAGAAGCGTTTCAGAATGTCCCATCCGAGATGCTGTTGTATGACGTCACGTAAACATGGCGTTATAATAAACATTCACTTTAAAGTTTCCGTATTAGATTATGTTTAGCACACATACGTTTGCAGAGACATTCAAACCTGTAAATTATCTTCTCTATTCTTCCTTATAAACCTGCAGAAACAGCTGGCATTGTTGTTTTGTTTGTTTTACATTATTCGAGTATCGGACAATAGACCGCCGCATGATTGAAAACGGGTTCAAGAAGAAATTTCCAGCACCCCACATTGAATAATACGAGCTAACTGCATACACGAACATTAGAGGATAAACAGTGCATTAAATAAATCTGTAAGTTTGGATTCATGTTTATAAAAGCCGCCAATATTCTCATCATTCTAAACGTATACTTGTTTCATTACGAACAGGAATAACTCCAGGTGTTTCAACTGAGATCTGCGGGATAAAACATTGTAAAATGATGTTTATTAAAGAAGAGAGTGAGGACATGAGTTATCCAGAATCATGCAGTTCAAATCCCATGAAAAATGAAGATACCGAGGAACAAAGAGGTTGGTGTCAATTCTTCACGATGTATTATTGTCTGTTCATGAAGATTAATGTTATAAAACTTCAAGCAGTTCAACACATTTGATGTCTGTAGTTCATTATTAATTTATGTTTAATCAGACGAAAACAGCAAATAATTTTTTTTGACTACTAAAATATTGACTTGTTTTTCGTCAAAAGATTAAAACTATGACTAAAATTATAAACTGGAAAAATGAACACTGGTACAGCCTCAGTTGATAAAGCAAGTGAAACTGTAATAACACTGTAAACTAAAAACATGAAAGCAATGATGATGGGGATAAAAAAAAAATACTTTATTAAACATGAAAATAATATGCTTATATATTCAATATAACTATTACAAATAGTCTTACATATTAGTTACAATGCATAGTAACTTCCTCCAACAACGTAGCTACATTGCAAATGGTAAACACATGGGTAATGTTCGATTCATAAAAGCATGACAACTCTACCAGACAAAATACTGTATCCAAGCATTATAGCAGGTAAACAACTTTGCCAAACAGATAAACATTCATCTAGACTGCAGCGATGCCATCCTGAACTGTGTGAGTGTTACTGAACTGAACTTCTTTCTTGTGTTTGCGGACATGATGTAATGATGACGCAAGAATGAACAGCATAAGCCTGTGATTTCTCACCAACAGCTCAAAATACAAATCATTTGTATACACTTACCGAAGCGAATCACCGTAATGTAAGGACATTGTTTTGAAAACTGATTGTTACATTTACGATTTATTTTTAACCAAAAAAAAAAAAATTCTTACATTTCAAATCAAATCAAATCACTTTATTGTCACACTACTGTGTACACGAGTGCAACAGCAGGTGAAATTCTTGTGTGCAGTTCCGAGTAACATTGCAGTAATGACAGTGACGAGACATAAACCACTTTACAATAAACAACATATTACACAAAACAATTTACATAAACTTACACAACAATTTACATAACAAATGTACACATACCTACACAACAATTTACATAACAAATGTACACAATACACACAATGTAGAATACACATTCTACATTGTCATTAATTTTGCAGCTTTAATGACTAGAATGTCTAAAAAATGTGGCAGATGAATCAGGATCTTTGAAATATATACAGTAAACAATGAAACATGATGACTCATATGACTATCTCTTTTTGGTTATTGTGTTATAAATACAACTACCTTTACATTTGCCAGCAACTTTTCCAATCAAACATGTCTTGAGTGTGCTCAGGGACAAACGTCTGTTGAATTACATGCAACATGTGCAGTTTGCCTAGTGGTCAGTAATGTTGGCTATGAATTTCTAAACATTAAAATTGTAATCGACAACCTGTATAAACGATTATAAAATGATACAACTTAAGAGTGGGGGAACCTATTAATGATAATATTTTTATTGTCATGCTGTTGCTTTGACACTCATTCAAATGAAATGCATTATGAGGTTATGATTTGGGTTGTGAAAGAAAGCACCAGACAGGCAGAATGACATCCTGGATCTGTTTACTTGGTAGACAGCATAACATCTCTACAAAGAATATTTCTATTTATCACTAGAGTTGATGTGGGTGTCATGGCCACATTGAGCATTTTCCCATCTGAGATGATTTATGAGATATTCATATCATTCTAAACGAAGACTTGTTTCATCACGAACAGGAATAACTCCAGGTGTTTCAACTGAGATCTGCGGGATAAAACATTGTAAAATGATGTTTATTAAAGAAGAGAGTGAGGACATGAGTTATCCAGAATCATGCAGTTCAAATGTCATGAAAAATGAAGATACTGAGGAACAAAGAGGTTGGTGTCCATTCTTTATTCTATGTCATGTTGAATCAATGTTGTTCATGCCATTGAAAACAAATATAAAATCAATGTGATTGGTTTGCTTTCCTTATGTTGAACTAATAACTCTTCTGATGTCTATAAACACCACAAAGGTTTTTTTTGGGCGGGTGAGAAGAGCAATAAATAAGTTGTTACAATACACATTGTGGAGATTGGACAGGTTTTTTTTAATACACCCTACACCTACATAACATGGAAATCGCTTCAGTGAACAAATTGATATTACTAGCTGAATCTATGAGAACTGAAAATGAAACGGTGATCTGCTCTGACTGAAATGCGCGATCGTGAAATTCTCCGTTCGCACATGGATGTCCTTGGCTCTCGTTAAAAAATGGACGCATGCTTTCAAATATACGCTGCTCTATTAAATCTCCCTACTCTCGCTCAGAGAGTGTGTGTGCGTGTCATATGCACTCGCAAATCTATTTGAAAGCCACACAGCTCTGACTTTGTTCATTCATACACATATTCTGCTTCTGTAGACGTGTTATATCAAGGGAGAAAAATTACCAGAGTTTGAGTAATCTACTCGCCATTTGGCCGGCAACATTTTTTGTGGGAAATGCAGCACAATAAAAGGTTAAATTTGTATTGTAAGAATGATAGGCTATTTTGATGCTCGTTGACAATGAACGTGGACAATGTAAGTGTCTAGGATTCAGAAAATAAAAAAACAAAATCACAACGTGTCCTTTATGAGTTCAACTTGATATCGGGTCAATGTGTCTTCATGTGTTTGAGAAAAGTGCAGTTTCATATTTGGACGGAGATTTGCTCATGTGATGCCAGGAGATCAGCAGTTACAGAAATACTCAAACCAGCCCATCTGGCACCAACAATCATGCCATGCTCAAAAGAGATAACATTTTTTTTCCCCATTCTGATGGTTGATGTGAACATCAACTGTAGCTCTTGACCTATATCTGCATGATTTTATGCACTGCACTGCTGCCACATGATTGGCTGATTAGATAATTGCATGGATGATTGTTGGTGCCAGATCGGAGATCAGATCTCTGATTTTCACACACAACAGTCTCTTGAATTTATGCTGAATAGTGACAAAAACAAAAAACTTCCAGTGAGCGGCAGTTCTGCAGATGGAAATGCATTGTTGATGAGAGAGTTCAACAGTGAATGGCCAGACTGGTTCGAACTGACAAGGTCTACGGTAACTCAGATACCCGCTCTGTACATTTGTGGTGAGAAGAATATGCTGTTATAATAATGCTATTCTGAGATGTGGGTTGGCGCTGTTTTGGCAGCATGAGAGGGACCTTCACAATATTAGGCAGGTGGTTTTAATGTTGTGGCTGATCGGTATGTATGTATATATATATATATATATATATATATATATATATATTATTCCAAAAGTTTGGAATTATGTACAGATTTTGCTCCTATGGGAAGAAATTGGTACTTTTATTAACCAAAGTGGCATTCAACTGATCACAATGTATAGTCAGGACATTAATAACATGAAAAATCACTATTACAATTTGACATTGTTTTATCAGAACTTCTTAAACTTCTTCAAAGAGTTCTCATCAAAAAATCCTCCACATGCAGCAATGACAGCTTTGCAGATCCTTGACGTTCTAGCTGTCAATTTGTCCAAATGCTTTGGTGACATTTCACCCCACACTTCCTGTAGCACTTGCCATAGATGTGGCTGTCTTGCTCGGCACTTCTCACACACCTTACAGTCTATATGATCCCACACAAGCTCAGTAGGGTTAAGATCCATAACTCACTTTTCCAATTATCTGTTGTCCAGTGTCTGTGTATCTTTGCCCACTCTAACCTTTTCTTTTTCTGTTTCAAAAGTGGCGTTTTCTTTGCAATTCTCCTCATAAGGCCTGCACCCCTGAATCTTCTCTTTACTGTTGTACATGAAACTGGTGTTGAGCGGGTAGAATTCAATGAAGCTGTCAGCTGAGGACACTTTTCTCAAACTAGATCTCTGATGTACTTATCCTCTTGTTCAGTTGTACATCTGGCCTTCCACATCTCTTTCTGTCCTTGTTAGAGCCAGTTGTCCTTTGGCTTTGAATAGCCTTCATTTCTCAAATGAATGATTGACTGATGAGTTTCTAGAGAAAGCTGTTACTTTTTTTTTTTTTTTTTTTTTAAACCATTTTTGACCTTAAGACATGTCAGTCTATTGCATACTGTGGCAACTCAAAAACAAACACAAAGACAATGTTAAGCTTAATTTAACAATCCAAATAGCTTCCAACTGTGTTTGATATAATGGAAAGTGATTTTCTAGTACCAAATTATCAATTTATCATGATTACTCAAGGATAAGGTGTTGGAGTGATGGCTGCTGGAAATGGGGCCTGTCTAGATTTGATCAAAAATGACTTTTTTTTTTTTTTTTAAATAGTGACGGTGCTGTTTTTTACATCAGTAATGACCTGACTATAATTTGTAATCAGTGGAATGCCACTTTGGTGAATTAAAGTACCAATTTCCTTCTGAAACTGCAAAATATGTACATTATTCCAAACTTTTGGCCTGTGTATATAGTTGAAGTCAGAATTTTACATACACCTTAGCCAAATACATTTAAACTCAGTTTTTCCACAATTTCTGACATTTATTTTTAGAATAATTCCCTATCTTAGGTCAGTTAGGATCACTGCTTTATTTTAAGAATGTGAAATGTCAGAATAATAGTAGAGAGAATTATATATTTCATCTTTTATTTCTTTAATCACAGTGGGTCAGAAGTTTACATACATATTTTGTTAGTATTTTGTAGCATTGCCTTTTAAATTGTTTAACTTGTGTCAAATGTTTTGTGTAGCCTTCCACAAGATTCTTACAATAAATTGATGGAATTTTGACCCATTCTTCCATACAGAACTGGTGTAACTGAGTCAGGTTTATATGCCTCCTTGCTCGCACATGCTTTTTCAGTTCTGCCTTTTCTATCAGATTGAGGTCAGGGCTTTGTGATGGCCACTCCAATACCTTGACTTTGTTGTCCTTAAGCCATTTTGCCACAAATTTTGGAGGTATGCTTGTGGTCATTGTTCATTTGGAAGACCCCCTTGCGACCAAGCTTTAACTTCATGGCTAATGTTTGAGATGTTGCTTAAATATCCACATAATTTTCCTTCCTCATGATGCCATCTATTTTGTGAACCAGTCACTCCTGCAGCAAAGCACCCCCACAACATGATGCTGCCTCCCCATTCTTCACAGTTGGAATGATGTTTTTTGGCTTGCAAGCCTCACCCCTTTTCCTCCGAACATAACAATGGTCATTATAGCCAAAAAGTTTAATTTTTGTGTCAACAGACAAGAGGAAATTTCTCCAAAAAGTAAGATCTTTGTCTCCATTCTTCATTATTGTTTGTTCATTATAGGTAAGGTAAAATGACGTTTGAAAAATACATCTAAATGCTAATAACTTTGAACATTGAACCAGATTTGATAGCATTAAAGGCATAGTTCACCAAAAAATGAAAATTCTCTCATTACTTGCTCGCCCTCATGCCATCCCAGATGTGTACTCTCATCTTTCATCTGCTGAACACAAATTAAGATTTTTTTAAAAAAAACATTTATATTTCAGCTCTGTAGGTCCATACAATACAAGTGAATGGTGACAAGATCTTTCTAAAAGCACATATAGGCAGCATAAAAGTAATGCATATGACTCCAGTGGTTAAAGGGTTAGTTCATCAACAAATAACAATTATCCCATAATTTACTCACCCTCAAGCCATCCTAGTTGTATATGACTTTCTTCTTTCAGCCAATCACAATCGGAGTTAAATTAAAAAATATCCTGGCTCTTTCAAGCTTTATAATTTGAATGAATCGTACCTTAGATTTTGAAGCCCAATAAAGTGCATCCATCCATCAAAAAAGTCATTCATACAATATGTTTTTTTATGTTTTTTTATCAAAATAATATTTGTCATTATTATTATACATTTGTCAACAAATTCTAGAAATGAACACTGAGAATATAAAGAATAAATAAAAATACAATAAATAGCTTAATGAACATCAGTACTGTATGTTCAGTATCAGCCAGTTGCTGACAATTTAAATAAATAATAAATAAAATAAATATCTAAATAAACATCAGTAATTTTTATTATAAGTCAAATGCTGACTATATTAATACTGCCAGTCAATTATTGGCAGGTTGTAAAACAAGAAGCATTTACACCTGCCGAATCAAAAGATAACCAGTGGCAGCAGTGTTCCACCGTATTCTGCTATACAAGTTCAGGGGAAACTTTCATCAAAACTCTGGACAGACCTCAGCTTTCTTTGGGCAGGAGTACCCTTGCAGCAGGTGTCCAGATGCGTCCTGGTCATGACCAACTCCTCCAAATTGGGTCGGGGCGCCGTGTGCAATGGGCAAGCAGCTGCGGGCCATTGGAAAGGGGCCCCACTGCGCTGGCATATCAATTGCCTAGAGTTGCTGACTGTTTTCTTTGCCCTGCAGAAGTTTCTCGCGTTAGTTCGGGACAAACATGTCTTAATCAGGTCAGACAGCACCACCACGGTAGCGTACATAAATCGGCAAGGTGGCGTCATGACAACGCTTACCTGGCGGAGAGTGGAGGCTCCACCCCCAGGCGATACAGCTGATTTGGGATCGGTTCGGCAAGGCCTAGGTAGACCTGTTTGCCTCCCAAGAGACCTCTCACTGCCCGCTCTGGTTTGCCCGAACAGAGGCTCCCCTCGGGGCAGACGCACTGGCACACAGCTGTACCTCGGGGTATGCATTTCCCCCTGTGAGCCTTCTTGCACAGGTGCTGTGCAAGGTCAGGGAGGACGAGGAACATGTCACCCTCATACTCCTCGCGACAGCCCCTAACTGGCGAATTCCCCTGAGGAAGGACCTTCTTTCTCAGGGACGGGGCACGCTCTGGCATCTGTGCCCAGACCTCTGGAACCTCCACATCTGGCCCCTGGATGGGACACGGAAGATCTAGCTGGTCTACCACCTACCGTCGTAGACACGATCAACCAAGCCAGGGCCCCTTCTACCAGGCAACTTTATGCCCTAAAGTGGCGCCTGTTCGCAAATTGGTGTTCTTCCCTGAATGAAGACCCACGGAGGTGCACTGTTAGGTCAGTGCTCTTATTCCTACAGGAGAAGTTGGAAGGGAGGCTGTGCCCTTCCACCTTAAAGGTGTATGTTGCCGCTATCGCAGCTCACCATGACCCAGTAGACGGCAAGTCTCTGGGTAAGCACGACTTAGTCATCATGTTCCTAAGAGGAGCCCGGAGGTTAAATCCCTCCCGGCCAAGCCTGTTCCCCTCCTGGGATCTCTCGGTGGTCCTCGCCAGTCTTCAGAGATCCCCCTGGTTAGTTAGTTAGCATCGGACTCCGGGCCCTCTCCCTAAAGACGGCCCTGCTGATCGCACTCGCCTCCATCAAGAGGGTCGGGGACCTGCAAGCGTTCTCTGTCAGCGACACTTGCCTGGAGTTCGGTCCAGCAGACACACATGTGATCCTAAGACTGCGACCGGGCTATGTGCTCAAGGTTCCTACCACATCCTTTAGAGACCAGGTAGTGAACCTGCAAGCGCTGCCCCGGGAGAAGGCAGACCCTTCGTTGCTTTGCCCGGTAAGTGCCTTACGCACCTACGTGGGCTGCACGCTCGACTTCAGGCATTCTGAGCAGCTCTTTGTCTGCTTTGGCGGACATCGGAAAGGGAATGCTGTCTCCAAACAGAGGCTCTCCCACTGGCTGACCTACCACACCCAGCCCGTCAAATCTACCCTGCACTGGGACAGGTGCTCCACAGATCAGGCCTCATATGCGGACGACTCCTGTGTGTATTTTCCACGGTACGGTCCCCTTTCGCGTGGACCCGCGTCTCCCTTAGGCAGTTCCCGCTGCCCTCCGGTCGCCGTGTTGTAGCAACTCCCCCCTCCTCGAGGTTGGATCTACCACTGCGCCATTCTTTCCCACATGTGACCGAAGAGGCCCATGTAATGTATTTTGCCACGTTACCTCCCCTTTCCTGGACAGGTGTGGTCTCTGCAGGGTATTTTCCCCCTGAAAGAATAGGAAAATGTGTAAGACCCCATTCCCACAATCCGGTAAGGGCCCCAGCCATTTGGCTCTATGAGAGAAACATAGAGAGAAAAGAGGCCCGGCTAGGCTCGGCCCATCCCAGGTTGGCAAGCGTCGCCTTGTTCCCCTGGTTGGGTAACTAGAAGGATTCCGAAGTCTTTATGGGGCATTGGGGAAGGGTACGTGCAGTCTGACACAGCTGACACACGTGAAATACCTGCCCGCTCCTGTGTCAGCAGTACACGTACACGGCTCAGCGCATGGTGTGATTTGAAGTGGACCCCTACTGTCGCTTCTTCGACACACCGTCGAAGTGAGCGACAGACTGGGAACATCTAGGTTATGTATGTAATCTCCGTTCCCTGATGGAGGGAACGAGACGTCGTGTCCTCCCGGCCATGTCGCTGAGCCGAGCCACTAAGGTGGCCGGACACTCCCGGCTCCTGAATGATCTCATAGTATTTACTCGCCTTTATACCCATATGTCCGGGGGCGGGGTATGCAAATACTGTCTGCCAACTTCTCATATGCCTTTTTTCATGCATCAGAGGCATATTCGGCGCTTGAGAGACCCCTAGTGTCGCTTCTTCAAGACGATGTCTGGTTACATATGTAACCTAGATGATATTATTATCCTGTTATGACACCAATTCTAAAGTATTGTTTTCTGCATTATATGTTTGAAATATGTCTGATATATCGGTCGGGCACTAACTAGACCTTTGGGTAGTATCTATGTCTCCTGCAGTTGAAAAGACATGCTCACTTGGAACAGAGGTAACAGGGATGGAGATGCTGCGCTGAAAAAGCGCTTTGGGAATAACTTTAGGTGCGACCAGCTGTGAATGTGTGCAACACGTCAATGAACATTGACCGGAATTTATAGCCTCTGCCGGTGTAATCATTGGATGCACCTGTGGCAGGATGCGTCACAGGTGCATCATCAGGTATGAAATAGATGCGTCTCAGGTGCATCATCAGGTATTTTGTCTGAAGAGCATCCCAGTGCGGCAATGAAGTGCAGCATCTCGTTCCGCTTTTATCAGGGAACAAGGGTTACACTTAAGTAACCCGAGACTTTCCCTTTCAAAAAGCTACAGTTATGATGCTGCGTTGAAAAAGCGCTTTGGGAACGAGAATACCCACGCCGCCGCACTGTGGCTGTCCGGACCCCCTACGGTTGTGTAGTGTGCTCACAAGAGCGTGAAAGGTCTCAGACATGAGCTTGAGATGTCGACTCAAGTACATAAGAGCCCGGAGTGGCATGAACATCCAAACTATAAAACTGATGAATGTGTGCAGTGAGAACCAGCCTGCCGCATCACAAATATGCTGCAGAGGAACACCCCTAGCCAAGGCTTTAGAGGAGGCGACCCCTCTGGTAGAGTGAGCCCTGAAACCTACTGGTGAAGCTTGACTGCGCGCCTCGTAGGCCAGGGCAATAGCGTCCCTCACCCAATGCAACATAGTCTGCTTGGTGGGGGCCGCCCCCCTGTTGCGGCCCCCCATGGCAAACAAATAGTTGCCCTGACTTACGCCACTGGCTAGTGCGGTGGACATAAGTCTGAAGGGCACGGACTGGACAAAGTCTGTGAAGTATATCCTGCATTGTAAACAGTGGGGAGCAGAAGGCTTCGAGAGTGACCGGATGTAAGGTCGAGAAAGGAACCTTAGGCAGGTAGTCAGGGTGCAAAATTGCTTTAGCCATTCCTGGGGCAAAATCTAAGCAGGCTGGCAAGACAGGCAGAGCCTGTAGATCCCCAATTCTCTTTAGAGAGGTAATCGCCATAAGAAAAACCATCTTGAGAGTCAGAAGTTTATCAGACTCTGACTCTAGAGGTTCAAAGGGGGTCTCAACCAGACCCTCAAGAACTATTGCTAAGTCCCATGAAGGGGTCCTGGTCCTAGCAGGAGACCTCAGTCGCATAGCTCCACGAATGAAGTGAGCGAGTAGAGGATGTCTCTCCAACGGCACCCCGTCAATCAAGGCGTGGCAAGCCGAAATGGCGGCCACATAGACCCTGAGAGTGGCAGGGCATGTGCCTGCTGACATTTTGTAACATATTGTAACGATACACAGGCAAGGAAACTCCAGGATTGTAAGGAAGAGTTAACATTTTCCTCAGAAGAAGAGTGGGAATGCGATGAACGTTTGTATTTTGAAGAGAGACTTGATCCAGCCGAGGATACAATTTCGGACGAGAAAGTAATTTATTTTTCATTAGCTGACATGCTATTTTATATAAACATGTACATAGTTTACTAGTGGGACTGTTTCCAGACTTGCCAGCCAGGATTCAGAGTATTGACATTTGAAATATGTCCTAATAAGCAAGTTTTAGTTACATGTAAATGCCATGTTGTCTATGTAATTCAGAATGCGGATGCCCCGGAATCGCAAAGGAGCCTGTGATGCGTCCATGCATTCCGTAAATGTGCGTGGTGATAAGGCTAGACCGAATGCAAGAACCCGATATTGGAAAGCTTCGCCCCCGAAAGCGAACCTCAGGAACTTCCTGTGGTGTGCCAGACTTTCTATATGAAAGTACACATCCATGAGCTCGATCATGACCAAACAATAGTGATGATAGATTTGTGACACGACTGTCTTGATAGTTAGCATCTTGAACTTAAACACCCTCGAAGCGATTAAAGCCTCGAAGGTCAAAGATCGGACACAACCCCCCACCCTTCTTGGGAACCAGGAAGTATTTCCTGTAAAAACCTGACTCTTTCTCTGGAAGGGGAAGACATTCTATAGCCCCTTTGACCAAGAGGGGATGTTGAGTGTTCCATGTCCTGGACTAAGGCAGGAAGCAACGGTACACCCAACTTTTCGTTGGAAGCCTCTAACTCCCGAAACACCAGAGGCGGTAGGAATGGAGAGGTTTCGCGGGGGTACCGGGTAGTGTTAATTTTGTCACCTATTTTTAATTTAGTCTTAGTCTTGTGCCAAATGTCCTTGTTAGTTTTAGTCATATTTAGTCATTCACATATCTTTTTTTGTTAGTCAAGTTTTAGTCGACTAAAAGTCTCGTCATTTTAGTCTAGTTTTAGTCAAAAGAGAATTTAAGGTATCTTAGTCAAGTTTTAGTCAACTAAAAGTCTCGTCATTTTAGTCTGGTTTTAGTCAAAAGAAAACTCAATATATCTTAGTCAAGTTTCAAAACATTATAGTCTTTTTTTTTAAATAAATTATTTCTGAGATTAATTCTGAGATAACCATTTCAGTCAAAAAATGTTTCACACATCTCAAATATTGGTTAAATGTCATAATTACCTGACAAAATACACTTGTTGAATGATTTGTTGAATTCACTTTGTTAAACGTGTCTGGTTTTCTGATTTAAGAGACACATTCACAAATGATGAACTTGTTCTGAATAGTATTTTATTAAGCAAATAAGTTACATAAAATATATATAACCTGCATAATGTATGTGCCACAACACCATAGCTAACTGGTTAATTTACAGCGTAGATGCCTAAAATCAGCATTAGCTTATGAGACGTTAATTTAAGTTAACTTACCTGAATGTGTGGGTGGTTAGCCTTTAGATGTCGCTTAAGGTTGGTTGTGTTTTCCCCCGATATTTTTTGTCCGCAGTGCTTCCCGTCAGTTATAATGACACATTCTGACTTTTTGTCAATATCATTGTACCTAAAATGCGACCAAATATCGAGCCTCTTCCTTCTACCTAGCATGTCGTCGGCGCTCGTCGCGTGTTCGCCACTGTCTATGATTGTTGTGTTCTTGCTCCATGTAGTTTCGTGTTGCAGCCACAGGAGTATGAGACCTGTAACCGTTACTTGAGCAACAGCGCAAACTCATTCGGAATATTTTGAAGGCGTAACAGCAGAATATTCTATCTCATGGTGAAAAAGTAGAGACGATTGTATACGAAAATGAAGAGAGAGATTTTATCTTAGTTTTTATTTTATGCAAAACATTTTAGTCTCGTCTTTTTTCGTCAACAATAATGCATGTTAATTTAGTCTTAGTCAGCGTTTTTGGACATTGGTGCAGTCTCGTCATCGTCTCGTCTTAAGGTCGTTGACGAACATATTTAGTCTCATCTCGTCTGACGAAATTAACACTGGTACTGTTGTGGTTCTTGCCTGATTTGTGAAAAACTCACTCTTAAAGACTTGGAGTTTTTGATTTCAGAAGAATAGACTTTATTATCAGACCATAAAGCCGAGTTGCCCCTGCAGAAACAACTGAAGTGTCTTGAATTTTGCACACGCTTACATAGGTCTCACAAGGCGTGGCTAAAACAATGAATATCCTGTTTTGAGCTGAAAAAACATCTTTGGAGCCCTAACAAATCTTCTTTATCTTTAAACCAGAAGTCTTCAGTTACATCCTGTGAGCCATTTTCACACTATGTAAAAACACTTTACTAAGAGGGGGCCCATCATATATCTTCTTTAGCTTCAACAAAAGTAAATAGGAAACATCTGCATGTCATTTATGTGTGAGTGTCCATGTACCTCTGACATTCCATTCCCAGACTTTTATGCTGAACCACTCACATACACAAAAAACACATATGACCAACAGAAATAATTGTAGAATAAAATGGCATCGATTATACTTGATTAATGTATACTCAACTTGATAAAAATACACCACAGTACCAGGAGGGCTGAAGTGGATGATACACGCGCCCCGTCCCGTGGGGGGCTACCCCCACAAGGCTGGAGGCAAGACTGTCAGGGTTTCTTCCTCTTAGAAATTTCTCCTCTGAGGTCTTGCTTTGGGGGGCTGCAGAGGGCGATGAGCATGTCCCCAGTCTTTTCGAGGGGGAGCACGACTCACCACGCTTTGTTTCTGAGCCTCCCGTCTAGGAGGCCTGGGGCAGGTCTGGGTGGCCGATGGCCCCGCCCCCTGAGTGTGGCCAGGAAGAAACTGCCCAAATGCTTCCTCGTGGCCTTCCGCCTCCTGGAACCTTGAGATAACTGTATTCATAGCCTCCCCAAATAGGCCAGAAGGCGAAATCGTGGCATCAAGAAGGAAAACTTTGTCGTTATCTCTGATGCCCAATAGGTTGAGCCATAGGTGTCTCTCCATGCTGACCAAAGTAGACATAGACTGGCCAATGGTCAAGATCTATGGCTCGATGAAGCTCCGAGAAAGCTTCCTCATCGAGTATGATACCCGCACTTAGGTCCCTCAGCAGATCAGCCTGGTATGACTCTAACACTGCCATAATGTGCAGAGCAGCACCAGCCTGACCCGCTGCTTGATAAGCCTTCCCTACTAGCGTGGAGGTAGTCCTGCATGGCTTTGGTGGGGAGAGAGGGTCTTTTTAGCGATGATGCCGAACCCGGCGAGAGAGAACTCGCAAGTGTCTCTTCAACTGGCGGCATCATCAAATACCACCGTGTCTCAGCACCCACGATAGTCGAATATATCGACATCGAGGGCAAGTGGACATGGGAAGTATAAGGTTTCCTCCATGAACGAGAGAGCTCATCATGGAGGTCCTTAAAGAAGGGAAGTGACTGATAAGGCATTTCCTTCCCCTGGCCTCCAGACAGAAATCTGTCCTCCAACTTTGAGAGTTTGGGGGTCTCTTGTTCATGTGGCCAGTCTAATTGAAGCCTGACCACCGCACGAGTAATCACCTTGAGTAATTCCTCCGATGATTTACTATCATGCCCGGAATGCTCGACACAAGTACTCTCACAACCACAGCAATTTCACACTTATTACACACACAAGGCCTTTACAAACACAGAGCTCACAATAACACAACATAGTTCTAGAACACAACTATTCTACCACTCCTCTTGAGTGACCCGTTCCTACAGGATTTATACACACACACACACTTCTCTTGAGTGACCCGCTCCTACAGGATTTATACACACACACACTCCTCTTGAGTGACCCGATCCTACAGGATTTACACACACACACACACACTCCTCTTGAGTGACCCGTTCCTACAGGATTTACACACATACAAAAAATTTTGCCTTCCTGGTCAAAAATTTCTGTACTATTTAATTCCTCAACACATGAGGAATATTTTTTGTCATCATCAAGGCCCTCTTGACAGTAGAAAACTATTAATTTTTTGTCATCCTCAAGGCCCTCTTGACAGTAGAAAACTATTAATTTTTTGTCATCCTCAAGGCCCACTTGACAGTAAAAAAAAATATTTATTTCATGCAATTATTTCTTCTGGAATCAAAACCCTCTATTTATTTTATTTTCCTTATCTAAATTTGGAAGAGCTTTTAGAGTGTTCTTACCACCACAGGTAAACTGGCAAGCAACACAAACTTTTATATAAGCAAAAATGCTTACCTTTTAGGTGGCCACCATTTATTGTGTTGCTTGTCAAGAACGCCTGCTGTGGTCACTCTTTCTGCCCTGTTCCGTCCCTTCGTGGTCGCCATTTGTTGTGGTTCTCTGATGCCCAATAGGTTGAGCCATAGGTGTCTCTCCGTGCTGACCAAAGTAGACATAGACTGGCCAATGGTCAAGATCTATGGCTCGATGAAGCTCCGAGAAAGCTTCCTCATCGAGTATGATACCCGCACTTAGGTCCCTCAGCAGATCAGCCTGGTATGACTCTAACACTGCCATAATGTGCAGAGCAGCACCAGCCTGACCCGCTGCTTGATAAGCCTTCCCTACTAGCGTGGAGGTAGTCCTGCATGGCTTTGGTGGGGAGAGAGGGTCTTTTTAGCGATGATGCCGAACCCGGCGAGAGAGAACTCGCAAGTGTCTCTTCAACTGGCGGCATCATCAAATACCACCGTGTCTCAGCACCCACGATAGTCGAATATATCGACATCGAGGGCAAGTGGACATGGGAAGTATAAGGTTTCCTCCATGAACGAGAGAGCTCATCATGGAGGTCCTTAAAGAAGGGAAGTGACTGATAAGGCATTTCCTTCCCCTGGCCTCCAGACAGAAATCTGTCCTCCAACTTTGAGAGTTTGGGGGTCTCTTGTTCATGTGGCCAGTCTAATTGAAGCCTGACCACCGCACGAGTAATCACCTTGAGTAATTCCTCCGATGATTTACTATCATGCCCGGAATGCTCGGAGGTGGGTAACTCAAAGTCTGCAGACTCAAGACATTCAAGGTCCCCCTCATGAACCGAAGAGGCGCCGAAGCACGCTTCAGAATCATGGGAAGGACCAGCTGGGTCTGGGGAGTGAGCGAGCGAAAGGGATGACCCGTCTCTCTCTCCTCAGCCAGATCCATATGAGAGCCCCACAGAGGAAGTGTCACAGATCGCAATGCTCGCACCCGCCCTGCCCCAATGCGAGAGCAGCATGCTCTTCCCCCAAACAAACAAAGCAAAACTGATGCATGTCCCTCTCAGCCATAGAGTGTAGACAAGGGAACACACATTGTTTGCTCTGACTTTTTTTTCTTCTTTTTTTGAAGAAAGAATAGAAAGGTTTTCTGCGCACTGCCTAAAAAATTCTAACTCCTAACAGAGGAAAGAAAGTTCTAACAGGCTAATGATACACACACACACACACACACACACACACACACAGAGTGATCTGAAGACAAAAGATCAGACGATGCACCTGTGACGCATCTATTTATAGCCCTGCCACAGGTGCTTCCAATGATTACACCGGCAGAGTCTATAAATTCCGTTCAATGTTCATTGACGTGTTGCACACACATTCACAGCTGGTCGCACCTAAATTTGTTCCCAAAGCACTTTTTCAGTGCAGCATCATAAGTGTAGCTTTTTTGAAAGTGAATGTATGCTTTGGCAAGTGGTGGAATCGCCTGTACACAGTTCAGTTGTGCACAGTTCAGTTGAATGATCAAGTTTATCCTCTTTAAGTTAATGCTGTTGATCCAAATATATGAAGAAAACTGTCTGCTAAAATAACAAGAAATAATCACAATATTAACAACAAAACTGAAATGAGAGTGCACGTATAGCACATTATCATAAAGTGTTACCAATCACAAAATCATAATCCCCAACATCAACCCCTGCTCTGACCACCCTGAAGTTCATCGTGAAATTCGCACCCTGATAAAACTTACGTACGGTCAGATTTGTTCATAAACTCCTTGGATTTGATCCTTCATCAAAAGTGAGGAATAAATTGGGATTTATGAAGGCAGAAACTGACATGACAAGCATGCATACAAACCGTTTTTGTGCTTATGATTTACAGTTGAATTCTTAAGTTTACATACAACTAGGTTGAATCAATAAAACCCATTTTTAACCACTCTACAGATTTCATATTAGCAAACTATAGTTTTGGCAAGTCGTTTAGGACATCTACTTTGTGCATGACATGAGTCATTTTTCCAACAATTGTTTACAGGTAGATTGTTTCATTTTTAATTGACTATATTAATAATAAGATGTTTAAGATCAGCAGAACAGTTAGATTACATCTCTATTACGCTGTGAAAACAGCGTCCATTATCCATGCTTTGTTTACATAAATTTAAACACTGCTGTTGTTAGGGTTGCCACCCATCCCGTAAGATTCAGGATCATCCTGTATTTAAAGATGAAATGATGCATCCCTTATCAATTCAACACAGGACACTATTTGTCCCTTATTTAAGGTGGTAAGATGGCGTCATGTAGGGCTGGGCGATAAAACGATATCAATATTTATTGCGATTAAAAAAAAACTCCATGATATCGATGATAAGCTTTTGAGTAATTTTCGATATTTAGCCTGTGTTCTACATCTAGACATGTATGTTGCTAAAAACACTAGCAGTTTGGCTTTCTTATCATATGTTTCCACTGGTGCATAGTGAGCGAATGTGAGCGAATGTGAGCGAGTACTTTCAATTCCTTCCTATGGAAGCCGAGAGTTAAGTTTGCATGGGGCAAGCGCTTCCCTAGTGTTGGGAGTGACTTTGTGCGGATTTCTTCCGCTTCAGTGGAAACGCAGCCTCAGACTGTATGATGTTGCTATTGCCCCGCTAAGCAGGTCACCGCGTTCCAGACACCAGATTGATTCCATCTTGACTGCAAGACATCATGAAGATGGTTGCGCCTCTGAGCAGCGCGACAAAACAACAGTGCCGGTTATATCATATCTGATCTTTCTATGCTTTATTCAATATTTTTCTCTAGCACTGAAACACGCTTCACTGATGCCCTGTCCGCACCCACATCCTCTTTTCCCCACATGTGAGTAAACATGAGGTGCGTGTTTCCAGAGCAACTGTAGACCATAAAGTTTTTTCTTTCTAAATTTAGTTTTATTAATCAGCATATTACAAGCCTTTAATAATAAACAATTAGATTTCTGTTCAAATTTTGTAAAATTATCATCTCTGACAAGGATTAAGACAAAACAATTACTAGTTTATAGCCTAGTCTTTCTCACTTTAATGAAAATAGAAAAATGGTCAATTCAGACTTTTACATTTTCAAAAGTTTCTCTCTGGAGTTATCCCTGAACCCCCATACAGTATCATTCCTCAGTCACAAGGGCTTCTATGCCCCCATACTTGGATATCTGTATATAAAGAAATATGAAAATAATTTTAATGTAAAAAAAAAAAACATATATATATATATATATATATATATATATATATATATATATATATATATATATATATATATACATACCTTCATTATGATTCAAAATGAACAGATCATCTTATAACATTCATATCCAACTGCACTCAATTGATAAACCTTACATAATATTGTAATATTTTCATAGAAGATGATATACCCTCAGACACCTATGCAGATATTACCCTCAGACACCTATGCTATGGCTGTGTCTGGACCCCAACGCAGGTTTGTAAATACTTTTTAGACTGTTTAAGATTTTGTTTTCTCTTCTTTTCTTGGAAATTCAAAAAAAATTGCAAATGAGATTGAATATTGTGATAAATATTGATATCGAATGATATGAAAAAGAATATCGTGTTAATATTTTTTGCCATATCGCCCAGCCCTAGCTTCATGGCAAAATTGTTTCAGATCATTAATTTAACCTTGATATTAGTTGAAAAGTTTGTCTACGGTGAGTAAGGGAGCTTCTGAAAAATAGACACATTGTGCTAAAACGAGCTATTACTATGAAGGGTGTGGTAAGGGACCGTCTATAAAGTCCCCCCCAAATCCCCAACTTTAGAGAGAGTGTCCCATACAACTTCAAAAGTGGCAAACCTATCTGTCAGCCCTGAAGATATTGTATCCATTGAGATAATAGCACTGTATAGAATGTTGCTGTTAAGCAATATTTTTGTGATAATCCCAATGATACAGTCCAAAAGCATTTTCTGCCTAATCCAGATTCATAGTTCGTCGATCTTTTTAGTCACTTACCGAACTTTGGCATGGAAGATGCTAGGTGGAGCCGCTCTTTTCAGGTTAAGCTTTAGCCTAGCCTATAGGCCGCCACCATAATATTTATAATAAAAATAACAATGAATGAAAGAGAGTAACTTGCGTATGAACTTCAATTATATTTTGTCTCACCAAATTAGGATATTATAGGAACATTTATTTGTCCGTACTGATGTTTTATAAATCATTCGTAGGAAATTTTAGGACATTGTCTTATGTAAGATCCAAGATGGTGGCACGGTAGCACGCAGCGGCCACTCCGGATCCAAAATGGTGCTATTTTTGTTTAAAAAGCCTGACTTTTGCGGCACACGGACATCGGAGCAACCGGTGTTCGTGTCTACCATCGCCAAACACTACTAAGATATAAGACTAATGCAAAAACCAAGCTGCATGATGAACTGCGGGATGCGCTACGCGTACTCGGCTTGCTACGGAGACAAGGCCCTCAAGGCCTCGGCGTCACCTGATGCCAGTGGCCGGGCGAGAGGACGTCATAAGCGGTGTGCGAGAAAGCGGAAGCGCGGCAAGAGGGCGGGGGTCCATGCTAGGCTAAAAACAAACCCTAGCCAGCTGGCTCTCCCGTCTATCCTGCTCTCAAATGTTTGCTCACTGGACAATAAACTGGACTATATCTGACTACGCAGCGTGAGTTTAGAGACTGCTGCGTCTTTGTTTTCACGGAGACGTGGCTCAGCAACAGAGTTCCGGATGCCGCCATTCAGCTAGACGGACTCACCTCGTTTCCTGCCAGCAGAAATACAGCTCTCTGCGGGAAGACTCGCGGTGGTGGCTTGTGTGTTTACATAAATACAGAATGGTGCAAGAACTCTGTGCTAGTCTCTAGCTACTGTTCATCGCTGTTGGAGCTTGTGACTGTTAGATGCAGACCTTTTTATTTACCACGGGAATTCACCACTGTTTGCATAACCGGAGTTTACATTCCCCCCAGCAATAACATTAAGGAAGCGCTCTTTGAACTGTATGGGGCTATGAGCGAACACAGAACGCTCACCCCGACGGACTGTTTATTGTCGCCGGAGATTTCAATCATGCGAATCTCAAGACAGTGCTCCCTAAATTCCATCAGTATGTGGACTTTGCAACGAGAGGGGCGAACGCGCTTGATCTTGTTTACACGAACATCCCAGGCGTGTACCGGGCAGAGCCCTGCCCCCACCTCGGCTACTCAGACCACATCTCTGTTATGCTAATTCCAGCGTACAGACCGCTCGTAAGATGCACAAAACCGCTTCAGAAGCAGGTGAAAACCTGGCCAGCAGGAGCCATCCCTGCTCTTCAGGACTGTTTTGAGTGTACTGACTGGCACATGTTTAGGGAGGCTGCAACATATGGCGATTCTACCAACTTGGAGGAATACACAGCATCAGTGACCAGCTACATCAGCAAGTGCATTGATGATGTCACTTCCTCCAAGACCATCACAACACGCTCCAACCAGAAGCCGTGGATGACTGCGGAGGTGCGCACGCTGCTGAAGACCCGAGACTCCGCCTTCAGAGCAGGTGATAAGGCAGCCCTAAGAACAGCTAGGGCCAAACTGTCCTGGCCATCAGAGAGGCAAAGCGCGCACACGCCCAGAGAATCCACAGTCACTTCCAGGACAGCGGTGACACGTGGCGCATGTGGCAGGGCATCCAGGCCATCACCAACTACAGGACAACATCCGTTGCCTGTGACAAAGATGCCTCCCTTCCAGTTGCGCTGAACGACTTCTACGCTCGGTTTGAAGTGCAGAACGACGTGGTGGCGAGGAAGACCACCCCTCTTCCCAACAACCAGGTGCTCTGTCTCACCCAAACTCTTTACCCTCCTGCCGTCTGGCAAGAGGTACCAAAGCATTCGGGCCATCACGACCAGACTGTGTAACTGCTTCTTCCCCCAAGCCATCAGACTCCTCAATACTCGGAGACTGGTTTGACACACACACACACACACACACACACACACACACGTGTCCTGAGTTGCACTTTAATAACTGCCACTTTATAACTGTCTGCTACCTCAATAACTGCTATGTGCATAGAACACTATATCATAGTATGTTATGTTTACATTTGGCATATTTAGAAACTGTCATCTTTTTGCACTACTGTGTACTGGTCGGCGCTGCACTGTCTATCACTGTGCCTATTGTAATGTTCATTGTTAGAAATGTATTGTACTGTCCCGTACTTTTGCACACGTTTTTGCACGTGCACTTTTATATAGGTATTATATAGGTATTTTATATAGGTATTTTTATTTAGTCTGTGTAGTCTCATGTGGTTCTGTGTTTGTCCTATGTTGATTTATGGAGCACCATGGTCCTGGAGGAACGTTGTCTTGTTTCACCGTGTACTGTACTAACTGTATATGGTTGAAACATCAATAAAAACCACTTGACTTGATGTTCTCATTTAAGAAAATTTTACAAATGCCTTTAGAAATGAGCCTGACAGACCCCTGTAGCTATCTGCTACAAATACATAATTCAAAATAAATGTTGTAAATAAATCTTTTCATTTTAGGCCTGATGGAATTGAAACAGGACAGTCAAGAACTGAATGAAGTGGAGGAGAAGAACCATCAGTTTCAGAGACTTAATGATTTTATAACTGGACAAAACTCATATAAAAAAACTCAAAGTAAAGTAAAAAAATCTTTCACCTGCCCTCTGTGTGGAAAGAGTTATTCAGATAGATGTCACCTTAAGAGGCACATGAAAATCCACACTGGAGAGAAGCCTTTCACCTGCCCTCTGTGTAGAAAGAGTTTTTCAGAGAGATGTCACCTTAAGAGTCACATGAGAATCCACACTGGAGAGAAGCCTTTCACCTGCCCTCTGTGTAGAAAGAGTTTTTCAGAGAGATGTCACCTTAAGAGTCACATGAGAATCCACACTGGAGAGAAGCCTTTCACCTGCCCTCATTGTATGAAGAGTTTCAGAGAAAATTGTAATCTTCAGAGTCACATAAGAATGCACACAGGAGAGAAACCTTACACCTGCTATCTGTGTGTAAGGAGTTTTGCACGTAAAGGAAGCCTTAATATGCACATTCGAATCCACAAAGGTGAGAGGCCTTTCACCTGCCATCAGTGTGGGAATACTTTTACACGTAAAGAAAGTGTTACTAAACACATGAGAATTCACACTGGTGAGAAGCCTTATACATGCCCACACTGTGTGAGGAGTTTCAGACAGGCTTCTAGTCTCAAAAAACATCTGTCTGTGCACTCTGGAGAAAAATCATTTGATCAGTGCAGCAAAAAAATTTCTTCAGCATCAAACTTAAGAACCCACCTGAAAATTCATGCAAATGAGAAGACTTACTTATGTTCACTTTGTGGAAAGAGTTTTTCACAGCTGCACACTTTAAAAGAGCACCAGAACATTCATACTGGTGTGAGAGATCATGCGTGCTCTGAGTGTGGAAAAGCCTTTTACAGAGCTTATGACTTGGAACGTCACAAAAGAATCCATACTAAAGAAAAGCCTTACAAGTGTTCACATTGTGGAAAGAGTTTCAGTCAGTCAGGAGGCCTGACATCACATGAGAGAGTGCATACTGGAGAGAAACCATACCACTGCAGTTCATGTGGGAAGAGTTTCAGCCAAGCAAGTACTCTTCGGACTCATAATAAAAAAAAGCATTGTCCAGAGTTTTCACAATGAGCAGCGTTCATCTTTGTGTTATGTACAGGTGCTGGTCATATAATTAGAATATCATCAAAAAGTTGATTTATTTCAGTAATTCCATTCAAAAAGTGAAACTTGGATATTGTATTCATTCATTACACACAGACTGCTATATTTCAAATGTTTATTTCATTTAATTGTGATGATTAAAACTGACAACTAATGAAAATCCCAAATTCAGTATCTCTGAAAATTAGAATATTACATAAGACCAATACAAAAAAAGGATTTTTAGAAATGTTGGCCAACTGAAAATTATGAACATGAAAAGTATGAGCATGTACAGCACTCAATACTTAGTTGGGGCTCCTTTTGCCTGAATTACTGCAGCAATGCGGCGTGGCATGGAGTCGATCAGTCTGTGGCACTGCTCAGGTGTTATGAGAGCCCAGATTGCTCTGATAGTGGCCTTCAGCTCTTCTGCATTGTTGGGTCTGGCGTATCGCATCTTCCTCTTCACAATACCCCATAGATTTTATATAGGGTTAAGGTCAGGCGAGTTTGCTGGCCAATTAAGAACAGGGATACCATGGTCCTTAAACCAGGTACTGGTAGCTTTGGCACTGTGTGCAGGTACCAAGTCCTGTTGGAAAATGAAATCTGCATCTCCATAAAATTGGTCAGCAGCAGGAAGCATGAAGTGCTCTAAAACTTCCTGGTAGACGGCTGCGTTGACCTTGGACCTCAGAAAACATAGTGGAACAACACCAGCAGATGACATGGCACCCCAAACCATCACTGACTGTGGGAACTTTACACTGGACTTCAAGCAACGTGGATTCTGTGCCTCTCCTCTCTTCCTCCAGACTCTGGGACCTTGATTTCCAAAGGAAATGCAAAATTTACTTTCATCAGAGAACATAACTTTGGACCACTCAGCAGCAGTCCAGTCCTTTTTGTCTTTAGCCCAGGCGAGACGCTTCTGACGCTGAGTCTTGTTCAAGAGTGGCTTGACACAAGGAATGCGACAGCTGAAACCTATGTCTTGCATACGTCTGTGCGTGGTGGTTCTTGAAGCACTGACTCCAGCTGCAGTCCACTCTTTGTAAACCTCCCCCACATTTTTGAATGGGTTTTGTTTCACAATCCTCTCCAGGGTGCGGTTATCTCTATTGCTTATACACTTTTTTTCTACCACATCTTTTTCTTCCCTTCACCTCTCTATTAATGTGCTTGGACACAGAGCTCTGTGAACAGCCAGCCTCTTTAGCAATGACCTTTTGTGTCTTGCCCTCCTTGTGCAAGATGTCAATGGTCGTCTTTTGGACAGCTGTCAAGTCAGCAGTCTTCCCCATGATTGTGTAGCCTACAGAACTAGACTGAGAGACCATTTAAAGGCCTTTGCAGGTGTTTTGAGTTAATTAGCTGATTAGAGTGTGGCACCAGGTGTCTTCAATATTGAACCTTTTCACAATATTCTAATTTTCTGAGATACTGATTTGGGGGTTTTAATTAGTTGTCAGTTATAATCTTCAAAATTAAAAGGAATGAACACTTGAAATATATCAGTTTGTGTGGAATGAATGTATACATCATACAAGTTTCACTTTTTGAATGGAATTATTGAAATAAATCAACTTTTTGGTGATATTCTAATTATATGACCAGCACCTGTATATGGTGACATTTTTGAAGAATTTCACCAAAAAAGCAATTACATTTAAAAAGGGTGATTTGCTTCTATACATTACACAACTCATTAAGCACTGCAGGTAAGGGACAGAGGGATTTTGGCCTTTTCCAGTATTTGCTGTAGTTTAGTCATGGGCAGCTTAATTTTGTATTGGGCTCAGTAATCCTGCTAAAAAATTATGTATATATAATACCAATGTATATTGTGCTGAATGTTCATGATAACTGTTGTGAATTGCATCTGGAATGTGTTACGACTAGGGACATTTCATTTTATGAATTTAGTTGCTGTTCATTTATCTATTTAAAGCAAAGAAGATGTAAGTCCAAGGCGGTCTGATTAGTTTGTGGGACCATGAACATGGGACTCAACAATGTAAAAATTGTTGTAACATAAAAACATCCATTGAATGATGGTAAATATGATGAGTGTCTCTTTCTTATTAAAAGAAATCACAGTGTGTATAACAGTTTATTTAGTTTAACATATTCAATATAAACAAAGAACAATTGGAGCAAACGAACAAAAATGAATACAAGTTAAAAAAACTGATTTTGTGCGAACAAAGTGTGCAGTCAGTGAAAGTACAGCAATGTTAAAATAAATAAATAATTAATAATAACAATATAGAACACTGTGATGAGTAGGTGGGCATGGCCGGGCCGTGAAGGTGCATGGCCAGTGCTGAGTCAGCTAATCAGCGAGAGAGAGAGATAAAGGGGAGCCAGAGACACCAGTCTGGAGGAGAGAGAGAGAGAGACATACTTGGCCGTGCTGTGTGTGTAGGTTTGTTTTATGTTGTTTTCAGTTCAGTTGCGTCATTATGTTGACTGGCCTGCCGGTTCCTGCTGCCTCCTCGCCTATCCTGAACCCGTTACACTGGTGCCAAAATCCGGGAAGGAGGAGGGATTCGCTAGGAGGGATTCGCTGTTGTGAAGTCTGCCATCTGCCAGGGGAGGAGCCATTCCATTTGCCAGGGGCCGGAGGACTCACTGCCATCTACCCAAGGAGGAGCGGCTGTTGTCCACCAGAGGGCAGAGGAGTGGCTAAGGACCAGGCAACAGCATGTCTGGGGAGCGGTGAGCAAGTTACACTCTCTCTCTCTCTCTCTCTCTCTCTGTATGTGTCTCTCGTGCTCATCCTTTCCCTCTCCCTCCCCTTGTCTCTCACCAGGTTCCCAGGAGACGGGGGGGAACATCTGCTGGTGAAACGGCCAGAAGGGCAGCATCTACCCTCCAGAGATGGGGAGTCCGATTGGGGCCCCGGCCTGAATCGGACGGGGGAGGAGTGTGATGAGGAGGAGGGTGTGGCTGGGCGGTGAGGGTGCATGGCCGGCACAGAGTCCACTAATTAGCAGGAGAGAGATAAAGGGGAGCTGGAGATGAGAGTTTGGGATAGAGAGAGAGACATGCGGCCACATGTCTGTTTGTTTTATGTTTTTTTAAGTTCAGTTACATCATTAAAGTTATGTTGACTGTCCTGACAGTTCTCGCCTCCTCCTTACCCATCCTGAACCCATTACAAACACGTATTGGTGGTCACTATTAGTTATTTGTCATCTGGCTGTCATGATTATGACATTTTCAAACAAATAATTGTGATTATGATGATTAATTATCTGTTTTAGAGCTTTTTTTTGTTTTGTTTTAAAATATTTGGGCATTAAAATGTAATCGGAATTAGAATGCCCAATAATCGCGGTTGTCTAAAATAACCGCTGTTAGATCAAATAACCGTGATCAGACGGTTATTTAATAATCTCAACAGGCCTACATCTGGTGATTAAGAGCTCATTTTAAAGGAATAGATCTCTCCAAAATACCCTCTACCCTCATGCTGTCTTAAATTCATATGACTTTATTCTTTAAGCAGCTTTGAAAATTCCAGAAAATTATGTCAAGCCTTTATTAGCCAATTAGCCAATTAGCTTCTGACAGGCTAACTGGAGTCAATTGGAGATGTATCTGTGGATGTATTTTAAACATACCTTCAAACTCAGTGGCTTTTTTGCTTGACATCATGGGGAAATTAAAAGAAATTAGCCAAGACCTCAGAAAAAAACCCCACCACAAGTCTTGTTCATCCTTGGGAGCAATTTTCAAACACCTGAAGGTACTACGTTCATCTTTACAAACAATAGTACACAAGTATGAACACCATAGTACCATGCAGACATCATAATGCTCAGGAAGGAGACTTATTCTGACACCTAGAGATGAACATAGTTTGGTGCGAAAAGTGCAAATTAATCCCAGAACAGCAGCAAAGGACCTTGTGAAGATGCTGGAGGAAACAGGTAGACAAGTATCTATATCCACAGTAAAATGAGTGCTATATCGACATAACCTGAAAGGCTGCTCAGCAAGGAAGAAGCCACTGCTCCAAAACTACCAGAAAAAACAGACTACTGTTTACAAATGCACATGGGGACAAATATCTTACTTTTTGTAGAAATGTCCTTTGGTCTGTTGAAACAAAAATTAAACTGTTTGGCCATAATGACCATCATTATGTTTAGAGGGAAAAGGGAGTGGCTTGCAAGCAGAAGAACACCATCCCAACTGTGAAGCATGGGGGTGGCAGCATCATGTCGTGCTTTGCTGTAAGAGGGACTGGTGCACTTCACAAAATAGATGGCATCATGAGGAAGGAAAATTATGTGGTTACATTGAAGAAACTTCTCAAGACATCAGCCAGCAAGTTGTTTTAAAGTTGCAACAAAGTCAAGGTATTGGAGTGGCTATCAGAAAGCCCTGACCTCAATCCGGCTAAAAGTTGTGTGGAGAACTGAAAAAGTGTGTGCAAGCAAGGAGGCCAACAAACCTGTGAGAAGCTTGTGTAAGGCTACCCAAAACATTTGACCTAAGTTAAACCATTTAAGGGCAATGATTTCAAATACTAACTTTACATAGCTAAGAGAAGGTAAACAACTGACCCACTGGGAATGTGATGAAAGAAATAAAAGCTGAAATAAATAATTCTCACTACTATTATTCTGACATTTGATTTCACATTCTTAAGATACCGTAGTGATCCTAACTCGCATAATACAGAGAATGTTTTCTATGATTAAATGTCAGGAATTGTGGAAAAACTGAGTTTATGTATTTGGTTAAGGTGTATGTATATTTCTGACTTCAACTGTATGTGCCTTTTATTAAATATAATATTTTACATATACAGGAAAAATATTGAGGTTTACAATTATTAAGAGTAGCAATAAATAAAAACAAAATAAAGCACAATTGAAAAGACGTCATTTTTCCCAGCTTTGTAAGATAATATGAAAATACAACAGACACTCAAAAAAACATATGCCTTTAGATTCTTTAACAAACTTATTATTATTAGTGAAATTAAATGAATAAAGCTTAAAATATTTAGGGTTTTCTTTGTTATTTTTAAAGAATACTCAATTCAATTGGTTGGAATTTTATGAAATTTAAAATACTTTTTTTTTTTTTTTGAGTGTACAAAGGCTGTTGTGCAGTTCTCATTTTGTGAATGTACTTGGCATAATGGACTTAAGGATGAGAACAGCTATATTATATCACTCCATTAAGAACATTAATCACTTAATGCACTATATACTTATATCAGTTATGTGCACACACAATTACAACCTCTAACTCCTAAAATAATTTGCCATGCCAGAAGCGTGTTCAGACAGGAACTTGCAATATTTTTTTGTTTGTTTTTTTTCTATATTTGTCCGTATGATAATTATGAGACTGTGAACCAAAGCAGGAACTAAACGAAATTTAATAATAAAAATACAATTTTCAGTTATTCAATGTAATTAAAAGGCATTTTAAAATACAGAAATGTAAAATGTATATATTATTATTATTATTATTATTAATATTATTATTTTGTTAGATCTTGTCCTCCACACCAGACAGCGAAGACAATTCACACCACCAAGTGAAACCACAGAGCTATTTACCAATAAATGCTGAGGATATTTACATAATCATACAGGTGAAAAGAACACTTGGATCCAAACAAACAGGATTAACTCTAGCTGTAAATCTCAAAAATGGAGTTTGTTAAAGAGGAGAGTGAGGAAACAGTGGTGGCTTTATGTGGGGGCCTCACGGGGCCGTGCCTTGCCCCCACCCCCCCACTAAAATGGTAATGTTTTCCAAAGACCGCCCAAAATATGATTTCAAAGAACGTTTCACTCAGAAAGGAAAGATCATAATGCTGTCATCAGTGGCTAATTTCTGATTTCAGTAGATAAGATGCGAACGTAACAACTTTTAAAACGAATTTGTGGAGATTCTCAAGGCGGGACGCATGGAATTTGTGTTCAAGTAATGGTGGGAATACATTGGAACATATGTGTGAAGGACTAAAGGTCATTTCTAGTTTGTCTAATATGTGGATTTGATCATTCTCAAAATGTGGCCCCCTCTGAAATTCCACATATTTCATCCTGGCGCTGACTTTGTGAGGAAATGAGTATTCCTGAGTAACATACAGGTTGGTGTCAATTCTTAATACATAATTAATGGCGAGATCCACACAATCAATATGTCATTGCATAATGTCTTTTAATATCCTTTCTGAACGTTACAGTCAGTTGTTGATTAAAAATAACAAAAAATAAACATTTAATTCTAATCACACATAAAACACAAAAACCTGCTCATCCTCTCTCTTATGCATTATATAGTGGATGCCCATAGTCTTAAAGAGACAGTGCCGATTTTGCACATATTCTTGATTTTTAAGACATTTATTCATGGATTAGTCTGAATTTGAAAATTCTAAAAGCTGAATTTCAAAAGCAAAAAAGTGATCAATGTGATGAAAAACAAATTAAAATATAATTTGTAAAATGTATATTTTAGAATTGTATCTAGAAGGGATATCTAAGGGGTTAGAAGGTCCCTTTAAAATTAAGTGCATTAGCTGAGAGGAAATGTCTTTTTTTAGTTGTAACCGAAATATACCCATATGAATTGGAACTGAAAACTTGTGAATCAAATCATGATATTGTGATGTATTGCGATATACAGAATCGTGACGTGTATCACAATACGTATTGTGTCGTGAGGTGGCTGGTGATACCCATCCCTAGCTGACACGTTTCTTTATTTGTATTGTATATACTGTCATACAACAAAACAGCATTAAGCAGTTCACCAGGTTTGATGTGTCTAGTGTCTAATCTTAGAGCTGAGAAATTGTTCAATAAAATATATCAGTTTGATAGCAGTTATCTACCATACGGGTTCTAAGACAGGCCTGATGACGAGCAGAAAGGAAATGGTTGAAAGATAAAAAGATAAAGCTATAAATTTGTGTAATATCTATTCTTCAATAACAAAATAAGAGACATAAGACTTAACATCACACACTCCACCTATGTTCTGGCTGTGGTTTTTAATCATTTTACAGCAATTTCTCTAGTTTCTCTGCAGGAAATTTGAAATAAGTTGAAGCATATTGGCTCTTCGTTTGATGTAATTCCGACCAGGTTTCTTAAGATGTTTTTAAGTCAATCTGCACTAAAATGCCTGTGTCCAGCCACTGCTTAAACGGCCAAATTTAGACCAAACTATCTGATACAATTTTAGACCTGTCTCTAAACTGTCATTTATTTTAAAAAAAATACTGGAGAAGGCAGTTTTTCAGCAACTTTACAATTTCTTGGAAGAAAATGCTATTTGTGAAATATTTCCATATTTTCAGGCTTCAGAAGACACCACTCTACTGAGACTGCTATTGTTAAATGAAAGTCAGACTGAGGTGATAGTATTTGGCCCCTCTGAGACAAAAAACACCTAACATTGATTTTGGGCCTCTATCTCTAGATGTAAACCCATATTTAAAAACATTTGGGAGTTTATATGGATAGTGCACTGAAATATGACAAACAAGTCAGTTCTGTGGTCAAATCCAGCTTTTTCCAACTAAGATTGCTGGCAAAAATTATTTCATCTGGGGAGTCACGCAATGCCATGCGAGGAGTGGACGTATAAACAACGAGCTCTGCGCACTTTGTTAGTTTTTAACTATTTTTATGTTATTAATCAGAGATTCGATACACCCTGCTACCAGCTGCGGGATGTGCATTTTAACTCTAGGCCTTCAGTGCTATTCATGCCATTAAGCTTTATACATTAGTGGCAGTCTAAAAAAGCCTAATTTTAACTGCAGAATAATTGTTGTCATCAAAAAAATCTTAAAAAGATTCAATTTCGTTTCATCAGGGTACACAGTTATGCTGTTTCATTGAAGTTGGATGTGAGATAATCCTACTTGATATCTCCAGCCATAAATCCATTCCATTCCCTGATATTCAGAACTGCAATGCTCCAGTTAGCTTAGCAGGGGTTTGACTCTCATTAGAGATGTCTCCTAGCAATCCAACTGATAAACAATGCTGCAGAGCTAGCATTTGTGCTTCAGGTGTATGATTATCAAAAGAGATTATAATGTTTTATACACCTGTTTCTGCAAGCGTTTGTTAATTAAGCTCATGTAATGATGGAAATGAACTCATTTATCAATATTACTTAATAAAGTGAATGTTTATATCTTACTTTGTATATCTCCCTGATTGTCAACATGTTTGTGTGACATCATGCCCCTGCATTTCAGCAAAATCATAGTTAAAAATCTCTGCATGAGCCTACAAGTTGTAATTCTGACTTCAGGATGCATTCAATTGCACTTTCCGAGTAGGGAGTTGTAAAATCCGTCTTTCCAAGTTGAATGGAACGCACTACTTTTCAAAACTTGATCTGAGACTGAACGCTCAAGCAGCCTAATTTACACTTCGAAAACTCCTGATGTTGCTATAAGAATGCAAAAATCACGTACCAATTTATTTGAAGTGAAAATCAGTCCTCCTTTCCTGTTTAATAAATTAAGCAATCACACGGTCATGCAGAAAATCACATGGTCATTTTTTAAATCCATAAGGATCTCTTTCTCAGTGGCAATAGCAGCAGTGATGACGATCTCATTAAATTATGTACATCACTTAAAGCGTGATTGCATCACTCAAGGCCAGCTAGAAGGCATCAACTAGGACCTATCCTAAAGATCACACCCACCAAGAACAAATAAATCGATTTGATTGGCTTATGAGTCTGACAATCTGATTTAGTTGCCCATTTATTTGCAATTTATTGGAAATTCTGAAGGCCTGAGGGGGAGGAGCTCAAACTCACATGCTGCTTCTGCTAACGAGCTTGGCATGCAATTTGTGAAAAAGCTTTTACACTTCTCTTGTAAGCACCAAGGAATAAATTGTGACTGGATAAATTTTTCATTTTTCTCTATTTGTTTGTAAATTAATTAAGAGTGGAAAGCGATTAAAAATACGTAGGCAAAAAGGTGATTGAGAATGAAAGGATGAAAAATCTTTATTTATTTGGCATGTTATGCCAGCAGAGAAGGCCCTTTGAAATCAACATGGCAAAGAATTCAAAATCCTTGGGCTCTGTGGAGACATTAAAAGACACTTACATGCTCAAGATGAAACTTCTGAAAGGCCTGCAGACCAGGGACTCAGTTTGGACGGTGCAGCAGGAGAAATCCAGCGGCAACTGGTGGGTATGGTCTGTGATGATGACAAAGTTGTTGCTGACTTAGAGGATCTTGCTGTAATACATAAATCGATTACTGTAATGGAAACGAAATTTCTGAGTTGGTTACAAGATTGTTGGACATCAAGAAACGGATCGATTATCTGTAGTCATCGGAGAGGGAATTAGCTGCTAATCCGCTAGCGACAATGATAGACTTGGAACGCAAATTGAAAAAACTGGAAGACCTCGAGAATCGTAGCGGGCGAAATAACATCCGGATTGTTAAGAGCTAAGAAGTTAGAGATATGGTGAAATTCCTAGAAGAGCTCTTCCTGAGTCTGCTCGACATAACAGGCCATAAGGTGGAAATCAAGTGAGCTCACTGAGTCCTGTTTCACAGATTGGCTGAGTGAGACAGGCCCCGATCAATTCTGGCCAAATTTTTGAGATCATCTGATAAAGATCTTGTGTTACACGAGGCGGTGAGCAGAGGTTAATTAGGGTCCAAGCACTGAAAGTGCGGAGAACCTATAGTTCTTTTAAGGATCATTATTATTATTATTAATTTTGGGGCACGTAACATGCTAAAAAGTATTTTGCACACGCAGCAGAGTTGCTGGCCATTAGACCTGAGCAAAAGTTAACACATGGGTGTGGCCTGAGAATTCTGTAGCGCCACCTTTTGACAAAAGCAACAGTCATTACCTCCACACAAAAGGAAGTCAGCCATTTTGGATTGAATGAGCATTTTTTGAAAATTGCAGGCCCTGAACTTTTGAATACTACTCCAAGGGGGTAATGTGATTGGCTCAAAATTTAGCCAATATTATGCCAAGACATTGAAGATGCTAAACTTTGAATGGTGTAGCCATGGCGAGGCAATACATTTAAACAAAAAAGTGAAATAGGGAGTGTCTCATATCTTCTGTGTGCATTGACAGATTTAGATCAAACTTGAACAGTATGTTTGGTCATGTCGGCTAATCGCATTTATGTGGCTACTGTGGGTCACTTTTGTAGTGCCACCAACAGCCAACAGGAAGTGAGACAGTTTGTGTGACTTTTAAAATTGTCCTCTTATATTTACCCTCTCAAATGCATGCACCCACCCTACTTTGTTTTCTTAGAACCCATTTCTTCTAAATCCAATGAAAATTCACAAACCTTCAAATTAGCAGTGTATCAATGAAAAGGCCAGAAATTTCAATTCCAGTAAAACAAAGGTACTAATGATTGGACCAAAAACCTCTAAAAAATAAGCAGCTAAACTATAATTTGACTCTCGCTGGGTGTATTGTTACGTCGTCTTCTTCTGCAAAGAACTTAGATGTTATAATTGATACCAATCTAATTTCCAATGTTTGTAGAACAGCATTATTCCACCTGAAAAATTATGCTAAATTACGACACATGCTCTCAGTTGCTGATGCAGAAAAAATTATTCATGCATTCATAACCACAAGACTAGATTATAGTAATGCATTACTGGGAGGATGTCCAGCAAGTTCAATAAATAGACTTCAATTGGTTCAAAATGCAGCTGCCAGAGTGCTGACTAGAACTAAGAAATATGATCATATTAGCCCAATTTTATTGTTGGTACATTGGCTACCTGTTATATTTTGTTATATTCAAATGTTACATTATATTAACTACATTCAAAGCTTTGAATGGTCTAGCTCCACAGTACTTAAGTGACCTTCTGAAACACTATATTCCTATCACTATATAAATATATCATGTTTATTATGATCACAAAAGTATGTCTTGTTAATAATTCCAAGAATATCAAAATCCACAAATGGAGGTAGATCCTTTTCATATTTGGCTCCTAAACTATGGAGTAGTCTCCCTAATCCTGTTTGGGATGCAGACACACTCACTCAGTTTAAGTCTAGACTAAAGACTCATCTATTTACCCAGACATACACCTAATTTATCCTTCAACTCACAATTAGGCTGCTTTAGTTAGGTCTGCTGGAACCAGAAACATCCGTCATGATCTATAACTCTGCATACGATTGAATGGCATCTACACTAATATTATATAAAAAATTAATGTCTCAACCTGAGACCTTTACCAGAGCCTGCCCAATCCAGCTCCATTCCTGCTTGGTGTTGGACTCCACTGCTACATGTCGCTGAGTGATGATGACAAACTACTGCCAGACATCACTTCAGTTTTAAGACTTCAGAGGATGAACTGAAGCCAACTCCAATTGTAAGACATTGGATACTCCATATGCTACTGCCTGAACCTTGGACTTAGGGTGGATCCCACTGAAATGACCTGCAGGTTGAACTGTGATGCACCTCATCATTTATTTCTGCCTGCATCACCTACACCTCATCATTTATCTCTGCCTGCATCACCTATGTTTATTGATGGACTACACTTTTGAAATGGAAAACATAGATTATCATTTAATTGCCAACAAAAGCCTTCATCAGCCAACTAACAAAAGACAATGCATCTATGTAAACTTCTCCAGTTAATCCAGGATGGACTTTAAAGACATTAGTCATTAATCTTAAAGTTCATAAACACTAGACCTTAATGCTTAATTCACAAATGTAAAACCATGACTTGCACATACCACAAATAACTAATATTGGCATTATATTCATGTGGTTGATCCAGAGGGGGAACTGGCCCCTCACAGTGAGCCTGGTTTCTCCCAAAGTTATTTTTCTCCATTAACCTTCATCTTATGGAGTTTTGTGTTCATTTCCACCGTCACCTTCAGCTTGCTCACAGGGGATCTAAATACAATTATTATTTATTTAATTTAATACACATTTTACAGTCATATTTAATCAAACTACACAATGATCACTATAAGACATTATATTACAGTTAAATTTTTTTGTTTTTGATAATGCATGATTTCCTGTACAGCTGCTTTAAAACCATGTGTGTTGTAAAAAGCACTATACAAATAAAAATTGCTTAAATTGACTAGAACCACCAGGTGGCGATAGCACAGTAATAGCTGCTTGCAGCTATATTTTTATAATTGTTGTTTTCTGTACACATTCTACTCTGCTGAAGTGACCTTTTCGGTTCTGGGTGTATTCCTTGTCTTCCAACCACTTTGAGTGCAGAACAAAACCAAACTTAAGTTTTTATTCTGTTTATACTATGTTGAAAAGTTTCAAAAATACAAAGTTCATTGGAATGACTGCTGTGCTTGGATGTGTTGACTCTCAGCTTGGCATGTCCCCTTTGGTGGCTGTCAACCATGTGGTGCAGTGGATAGTATACAGAAATGAGAAGTGAAAAGGTACCAGTTCAATCCTGCCCAGGGACAACTTGTGAAGTGGAGATAGTTTTATGTGCTGGTCATATTCAGTCGATGTGTTCTTTGTGTCCTGATAAGTGTGCTTGCCATTTTTTAGCTTGGCCCTGCTTATTGCTGCTTACAACTATATTTCTTAATATTATTATCCATAGTAAGGTACGTGCTAGATAATAGAACATATGGGACAAAGTTTCTGTGACATCTCCAGGGCTCTTCAACGTATGAAATCACACACTTCTTTTGTTCACTCTCTGCCATCCACAATATAGGAAATAGTGAATGAGTGAACAATTTCAGAAACGGCTATAGGTTTGGCCTCAAGAGCTAGATAATCGTGTAATAGTGTAATCAATCTAGAAATCATTAAAGTCATACATGTTTTGAGATGAGGGTGAGTAAATTAGAAATTTTTTCTGTGAACTTATCCTTTAATAATGTAGTTTCGAGAGTCACCATCATTCCCCAATAGCACACATACTCCACAAAGACATCTATTTGATGTATTTCTGGAAGACATGATATTTTTTAAGATAGATTTTAAATAGAAGGAAAAACAATTCTACAAATTGTGTTGCATTTCACAGCATCAACAATAATAGTTTTCTAAACTAATACTTGGGACATTTTATTCTGTTGAAAAAGTACAAATGTCTTTCTACCCTTTAAGGCTGGTTTATATTTCTGTGTCGAACCAACGCAGTGAGCTGCGTCATTCTGCGAGTACACAGCTGAAATTTGTGTATCTAGTGTAAAACTAGTGTATCGTGAGCTATACACTAACATGTTGGTACATGTTGTGTATTATACATGCTTTCTGCCATGCAGAGAGAAAATAAATCAGGCATATACCCCCCAATTGATGTAGAACTACATGCTTCAACACAAAATGGGTGTTGTTTTGAAGCTTAGAAGCTGCAGAGAAAATAACGGGATTTACAAGTTGTCTTTTTGTGGCGTATTCACTTGTAACTTCATTAAACAACCATAATATAAAAAACAGCATATTCACCCAAATGAAAACAATGCTACCGAGTCCAAATGCAATGTGATATGATGCACATCTTAAAATAATCTTGGAGAAATGTGATGCTACCTCAGATATCTTTTTTGTCATGCTGGGGGATGGTCTCTGGTAATAAAATGGACCAATCACAGTTGTTGTGGTCTGCATTGATGTAAAGTGTAGGGTCAGGCAACAGCATAGGTTTGACACAGAAGCATAAATTGGCCTTTAGACAGAATGACAGCTCAAACAACATTGCTTTTGTTTTCTGAATTTCACCCCATTTACATAGCAAACAAAGGTGAACTTTTCTCACTGTGACAACCCTGGACAATTCTTATCTCTATGAGTCTGTAGAGAGCCTGATTGGGTGAAACTCTTCCCACATGAAGTGCAGTGGTACGGCTTCTCTCCAGTATGCACTCGCTCATGTGCTTTCAAATTTCCTGAAATAGAGAAACTCTTTTCACAATATGAACACTTGTAAGGTTTTTCTCCAGTATGGATTATTTTGTGGCGTTCCAGGCAAGAAGCTCTGTAAAAAGCCTTTCCACACTTAGAGCACACATGATCTCTCACAGCAGAATGCAATCTCTGGTGCTGTTTTAAACTGTGCAGAAATGAAAAACTCTTTCCACAAAGGGAACACAAATACGGCTTCTCAACTGGATGAATTTTCTGGTGTGTTCTTATGACTGATGCTGAAGAAAATTTACTGCCACACTGATGACAGCAATATGACTTTACTCTAGAGTGCATGGACAGATGACTTTTGAGATTCCATGACTCCCTGAAACTCTTCCCACACTGATGGCATTTGAAAGGCTTCTCACCAGTGTGAATTCTTATGTGTGCAGTAAGACTTACTTTATGTGTGAAACAATTCCCACACTGATGACATTTGAAAGGCTTCTCTCCAGTGTGAATTCTCATGTGCGTAATAAGACCTGATTTACGTGTAAAAGCATTCCCACATTGATGACACTTGAAAGGCTTCTCTCCAGTGTGAATTCTTATGTGTGCAGTAAGACTTACTTTATGTGTAAAACAATTCCCACACTGATGACATTTGAAAGGCTTCTCTCCAGTGTGAATTCTCATGTGCGTAATAAGACCTGATTTACGTGTAAAAGCATTCCCACATTGATGACATTTGAAAGGCTTCTCACTAGTGTGAATTCTCATATGCGCAGTAAGACTTGCTTTATGTGCAAAACAATTACCACACTGATGACATTTGAAAGGCTTCTCACCAGTGTGAATTCTCATGTGTTTAATAAGACCAGATTTACGTGTAAAAGTATTCCCACACTGATGACATTTGAAAGGCTTCTCGCCAGTGTGAATTCTCAAGTGCTTAATAAGACCTGATTTGCGTGTAAATGTATTCCCACATTGATGACATTTGAAAGGCTTCTCTCCAGTGTGAGCATGAATGTGACGCTTAAGACCTGCTTTACGTGCATAACTCTTTCCACACTGATTGCAGGTGAAGGAATGTTTTACTCTTGTACTTTTACAACTCTTTTTTGAGAAATTATTTTCTGTCTGCAAGTCATTAAAAGACTTTTCTGTTTTGAAACTATAAAATGTCTGATCCGGATGGGTTTTCTCCTCCTTCACTTCATTCAGTTCTTGACTTTCCTCTTTCACCTCCATCAGATCTAAAATGAAAACAAAAATGTTCGTTAATTTCAAAGGACAAATATTAAATTTAAGGAAATAAATTGAACCCCAACTGTTATAGCAGTAACTGCAGGTGTCAAGAAGTCTATCTTTTTGAATGTGATCTAAACAGAAATGTTTAAGAAATTCAATGTTATGTGCATTTTGTTTACTTTTTAAAGTCATTTTCTTTGGTTGATTAAAATGTTAACACCTCCTATGAATTGATAAATATACCTTACCCTATGAATTGATAAAAAACAGCTTGAATCTATGTCCCAACAAGCAGTGGATTTCCCACGGATGTTCGCCAATGTCCGCTAAGGTCTGCATTTGGTTAATTTTTTAACCTTCGATGCAGGACATTCCCAGGCCATTTTGGACATTTGCAACAGGTCCAATTTTCATCCAGGCATTATGGGGCGTTAGCGAATGTCCCTGTTTTTTCCATAAATTAACATTCTTCTTTGGTTCCTCAAATTACATTTTCACAACATTCAGCGATCTTGAATTGCAAGAATGCTTTTAATTGTGGGGATGCAATTTACAGATAAAGGCTACTTTTAGGGCGGCAACTAACAATTATAATCTAATGATTATTAAAATGATTATTTGATTATTCGGGCGATTATTGCAATTAGTGGTCGACCGATATATTGCCGAGGCCGATATATCGGCCGATATTTGGAATTTTTTAGATATCGGCATCGGCCGATAAATATTTCCGTTTGGCCGATATATTTCAAAACAGTTTATGACAGTGCATTAGCGCTTTTTTCACTGGCGCGAGCAGAGCGAGCATGAATGAACTGAATACGCTCGCTCTGCTCTGCCCAGCACCGTAAGACAAGCCACTCAGAAGTGAAGCAGACATCTGACAGACACAGTAAATGACCAATCAGCATTTGCCTTCTAACCTGACACTACAAAAACACTCCGGCGTGCAGCAAAGTCTATTCAAACAGTACCGTGATATGTCAGATCCGCAGCCCAGCGGTAGCGCCAGTGGGGGTCACAGATGTGATATAAACGAATTCAAACAAAACTGAAAACATTTAACAAACAGTCAAAAATACTACTAATAATAGACGCTGTTTTCACATGGACTGAAAAGCTGGGTCACGTGCACTACAGATCAGTGATCGCGTGAGACACATTCTCACACCCAACTCGTCACATATGGACGCTTGGCCAGGACCCCTTGGCGTCACTTTTTAACGCACTGGGTATGACTTTGGCGTCATTTTTCAACGTGCAGGGTAGTCCGATAGACTTATATAGAACTCTGAACCGGAGCCTGTAGTGTTGAAATTTGACGTCTTGGGTAAGCTCACCGCAACCCGTTGTCTGCTGTGAATGGCTCGAGACTACAATAAATAAAAATAAAAAGGAATTGGCTACAATAAATTATCTATGGGCTAGTATAATGGTGGTCCCCAGATCATCTTTATCTGGCCCTCCAACTGTTTTTTTATGTTTAAAAACCCTCGCAATCAGATATCAAACTGCCCTCTGCGCAAAGGTTTAGCGCGTTCATAGGCAACCGCATTCATCGGTGAGTTTAACAACGCTTGACTCGCCACCGCCGCTTGACTCGATGACGCCAAAGGTATACCCAGTGCGTTAAAAAGTGACGCCAAGAGGTCCTGGTCCTGGCCAAGCGTCCATATGTGACGAGTTGGGTGTGAGAATGTGTTGCGATGAGAAGAGAACACTGTATGGTAAGTAATAATACGTTTGAAAAAAAAAAATATTCCTTAATCTGAAATAAGTTATGCACTATGTCTGCTGTATTTAATTATTTATGATTGGCATAATATTGTGTGTTGTATACCTTTTCATATGTTCCGGTCGGATTTGATGCTAATCTAGCATGCAAATAAATGTGACGGCTTACAAAGTTTCAAAGAAACAAACAAGCAAAACTAAACGGACATAAATCATTATTATTTAAATATACTTAAAGTAAAACAACCTGTTTAAACTAAATAGTGTAAATAAACTATGTGAGATGTATTTTTAACTATGTATTGTACATAAAATGTATGGAATTGCACATACTATTTTGTCATTAATTTATGAATATTATTTAGATTGGTTAATTAATGATAAATGTTATTTGTAACCTGCAGTAAGCAGCAGTAATTGTTTATGTGACTGAAAAATCTAATTACCCATAACAGTTTAATCTAAAATGTTTTTTTTTGTGTGTGTGTGTTTTCATTCTGCTAGATGGCTGGACAGAAAACAAATCTCATTTACTGTATTCACATGTATTGTACCGGCCTCATATCTGCCAATCGGCCAGATTGCTTTCTCAATATCGGCATCGGCCATTAAAAATCCCATATCGGTCGACCACTAATTGCAATGGTTATTTATTAGCATTTAACCAGCAATTTAGCTTGTGCCTCAAGTTAAAATGTTGTATTAAATGTGCTTACAAGCAATAGAGGACAAAATAATCTTTTAAAAATACCTCTAAATGACATTCACTGAATTACAGGAAAAACAACCACTGAAATAATAATAAAAAAAAACTTTGTCTAGTTTTCCATTTGAAAATATAAAAAAATCCTTAAAACAAGATACAGTTACCTGAGAAGAAAAATATAATATATCTAGACTTGCTTTTTAAATAATATATCTTGAATATAAAGTACATTTTGTCTTTACTGCACTGGCAGAAGTATAAGCAAGTAAAAAAACGTATATACAAAATACACTGACAGTATATTCAAGACATATTCTCTGAAAGCAAGTCTAAATATCTTCTTTGTTGCTTCTCAGGTAAATGTATCTTGTTTTAAGAATGTTTTAACACCATGTTAATTGTTCAGCAACATTGTTTTTCAGAAACAAAACGTCTAGGTTACTATTGTAACCCCCGTTCCCTGATGGAGGGAACGAGACATTGTGTCGATTGAAGCGACACTAGGGATCTTTCTTGAACTTGTGAATAGGCCAATGAGAAATTGGCAGACAGAATTTGCATGAAACCTCCGCAGGGCAAGAAATACAGCCAGCAACTCTAGGCAGTTGATGTGCCAACCCAGCCGGGGTCCCGTCAAGGACACGGCACCCCAACCCCATTTGGAGGCATCTGTGGTGACCACAACGCATCGGGACACCTGCTGTAGGGGGACTCCTGTCCGCAGAAAACAGAGGTATGTCCAGGGATTGAAAGTCTGGTGGCAGGAGGGGGTGATGAACACACGGTATGTGCTGCAGCGCCATGCCCATCTCGGGACTCGAGTCTGAAGCGGTCTTATATGCATCAACCCCAGAAGCACGACCGCCGCGGAGGATGCCATATGCCCCAGGAGCCTCTGGAATTGTTTTAGAGGAGCCGCTGTGCAGTTTGAACAGGGTGAGGCATTTCAGCACTGACTGCACGCGCTCGTTGGTGAGGCGCGCGGTCATTGAGACGGAGTCTAACTCCAAGCCAAGAAAAGAGATGCTCTGAACCGGGGTGAGCTTGCTATTTTCCCAGTTGACCTGAAGCCCTAGACGGCTGAAGTGCCTGAGCACCTGGTCCCTGTGGGCACACAATAACTCTTGAGAATGAGCTAGGATGAGCCAGTCGTCGAGGTAGTTGAGTATGCAGATGCCCACTTCCCTTAGCAGGGCAAGGGCTGCCTCTGCGAACTTCGTAAATACACGAGGGGACAGGACAAAGGGGAGGACCTTGTACTGATACGCCTGGCCGTCAAACGCGAACCGCAGGAAGGATCCATGTCGAAGCAAGATAGAGATGTGAAAGTACGTGTCCTTCAGGTCTACCGCTACAAACCAATCCTGACGCTGGACGCATGTTAGAATGTGTTTCTGCTTGAGCATCTTGAATGGGAGTTGGCCCGGTTGAGAACTTGCAGGTCCAGGATCGGTCACAAGTCACCTCCATTTTTGGGTACGATGAAGTAAGGGCTGTAGAAACCCTTCTTCATCTCGGCTGGAGGGACAGGCTCTATCGCGTCTTTGAGAAAAAGGGTCAGGATCTCAGCATGTATGATGATGGCCTTTTCACCGTGCACTATTGAACTAGTGAAGTGGATAGCGCCGAAATGGAGGCGGTAGCCTGGCGAACTAAATCACGTAGCTGAGTTGGATGGTCCTGGCCAACCAACGCGACGGGTTGGGAAGTGAAAGCCATACGTCAAAGCTCCGTGTGAGGGGTACTAAGAGGATGACCCATTTCGACATACCTGGCGGGACGGAGCAGTGGGACGGAGCAGGTAGTGTTGCGATGGGAGGCAAAAGCGCGTCTCGGGGCTTTGGTGCTGAGAAAGGACTCAAAGCATTAACCTCCCTCCGCACACCCAGCAGGGGGCGAGTTAGTGACTGAGGAGGAGGTCCTGTGTAGGTCTCTGGACTCGTCAATACCGGCCAGCCAGGGGGACAGCATTGTGGGTCCGGAGGTGAGGGGTCCGCATCTGGAACTGCCAGTGTTTGGCATCGGTTTGCCACGAGAACGGCATTTGCAGGCCAGATGACCTAAGGAATGAGGAAATATTTCTTTTATTGAGAATGTGGGTACCGCAACCCGAAGGGGGGTGCGGCAAAAGAAATAAAGGAAAATGAGAATTCTCCTCCCTGCCCTCCAAAGGGGGACGGAGTTGTCTGCTTACCAGCTCCGTAGCAAACGTCTCATTCCCTGGGTCGTCCGTCTCAGGAACGCTTGGGAGCCTTCCGAGTCCCGAAGGGGGGTGCGGCAAAAGAAATAAAGGAAAATGAGAATTCTCCTCCCTGCCCTCCAAAGGGGGACGGAGTTGTCTGCTTACCAGCTCCGTAGCAAACGTCTCATTCCCTGGGTCGTCCGTCTCAGGAACGCTTGGGAGCCTTCCGAGTCCTCGAGGACATCTGAGAGATGGGGGGTGTGCACTTCCTGTGGGGCTCTCGACGGTGGGGCTGAGAGCTGGGCCCAGGTTGAGGCTGAGCTGCAATAGAGGCCGCAGGGGGATGCCCTCGGCAAGCAGACGGAGCATGGCTCATGCTGGAACGACAGCAAGGCATGATGTGGGAGATGGCCTCTGTCTGTTTCTTCACTGCCAAAAACTGCTGAGCGAAGTCATCAACAGCATCATCAAATAGGCTGAGCTGGGACACGGGGGCATTGAGAAAGCGGGCTTTGTCTACCTCCCGCATCTTGACCAGGTTCAGCCATAGGTGATGCTCCTGGACCACGAGAGTGGCCATCGCCTGCCCCAGGGCCCACACTGTGACATTTGTGGCGTGGAACAATCCTTCACCTGCATTCAGTGTGGAAAGAGTTATGCATGTAAAGCAGGTCTTAAGCATGCTCACATTTGAGAACTACGCAAGTGCATATCTTTAAGTGCATTGACCTGGTGGACTTGCAGGAGGGCCACGGCATGCAGGGCGGAGGTGGCCTGTCCGGTGGCGCTGTAGGCTTTGGCGTTCAGTGATGACGTCATCCTACAGGCCTTGGAGGGGAGTACCGCGCGATCCCGCCAGGTGGTGGCGTTTTCTGGGTACAGGTGGTTCACAACCGCTCTGTCCACCTGGGGGACCTCAGAGTGGGCAGCTCCGCCGTCGAGGGTAGTGAGAGCGGACGAGCGAGAAGGTCGGTTGTGGGCAGTGAAAGGTGCCCTCCATGACCTCGTCAGCTCATCTTGCACCTCCTGAAAGAAAGGAACTGGGGTGGGGGTGGGGGGGCATGGCTGTGAGCATGTCTGTACCCAAGGAACCAATCGTCTAGCCGTGAGGGCTTTGGGGAGGACAGAGGGCTCCAGTCCAACCCCACACTCACAGCGGACCAGGCAAGCATGTCGGCCATCTGGGCGTCAGCCTCAGACTGTGCGGGCTGACCCGAATGCAATGTGTGGCACGGCTGGAATGGCGTTCTTTTTCAGGAAGGAAAGCCGCAACCACAACGTTGCCATGGTCAGGTTCTGAGTTCAGTGAAAACAAGAACCATCCACAAATGCCGCCTCAGTGTGATTGCAGCCCAGACACACGAGGCAGCATCTGTGACCACCAGGAGCAGAGAAATATTGACCACACCCAGGAACTACACAGATGCGGAAGGGCATCTTTAAAAAGACGCGTCCTGACAAAGACGTTCAACGCCTGCTGTATGTGCTCTTTTAGAGAAATTATACTCTTTTGTGAGAAAATAGACTAATTCAGAAGCGCTGTAGAAGTGGCCAGGGACAAAGGCTGCACTGGTGTGCAGAGAAGTGGAAAGCCGCTGATTTGCGCCATAGATCCAACAGCAAACGCTCTGAAGGGGTGAATGGAACAAAGGTGATCTCAGCTCGCTGATCGCACAACTGTTCGGCTCCGAAGAAAAAATCTGAATGAACAGATGCACGATTCCCTCCTTTTATAACCATATGTCCGGTGGACGGACATGCAAATTCTGTCTGCCAATTTCTCATTGGCCTTTTCTCAAGTTCAGAGATAACCGAGGCCTTCAAGAAAGACCCCAAGTGTCGCTTCAATTGACACAATGTTGAGTGAGCAACAGAAGGGGAACTTGGGTTCAAATTATGCCTAAGGGAGGAATCAGTAGTAAACAAGGAGCTAAAAACAGCTGGCAACCAGACACTGTCTGCATTCCAAACTGAAATACAGCTGCAAGCAGTGATGAAGGGCCCAAGCACCACGGGTCCATTTCCAGCCAGTGGCTTCTGGAAAACAATACAAGGTGGACACATGCATTAGGCATTTGATATCTAAACAATTTTGAGGCAATTTTAAGAAAGTATAAGAGGACTATTTTTCGACGAGCCCGGTTGGACCGATACCCAATACGTCTAAAACCTTTAGAATTGGAGCCGATATGGATCTAGGTATCAGATCGGTGCATCCCTATATATTATTCTATTTGACTCCTATCCAGAGGTCACCAGAACTGGCCGGATCCAACTCCATTCCTGTTTGGTATCAGACTCCATTGCTACATGTCTCTGAGTGATGATGACAAAATGTAGTGGTGCCATCCAGACATCACTTCAGTCCATTACGATGGAGCTTAGAGGATGAACTGATGCATGCTCCAACCATAAGACATTGGATACTTCATATACCATTGCCTGAACATTGGACTTAGGATAGTCCTAACCAAAATTACAGACCGGTTGAAATGCGAAGCACCTCACTGATCTTGGCCTGCATCACCTTGGTCTAATTAATGCAACAGTATTTAAGACATCAAATATCTGTCTGTTAAAAGTGCCATACTTCCTGCTGCCAGTTGGTGGCACTATGACCGTGACCCATAATAGCCGTTACCATACATACAGTTGAATTTTCATCAAAATCATACAATGCACACAGAGGATAAAAGAAACATCCTGTTTCAAATTTTTAGCCATAAATGTATTGCTGCACCATAGCACAGTTCAAAATATAAAAAATCTGTTCACAATTTAGCATCTACAATGTCTTGGCATGATGTTGCACAAATTTGATGCCAGACACATGAATCCCCTTAGAGGAGTATTTAAAAGTTCCGAGCTTGCAATTTTCAGAATATCCAAAAATGTCAGGCTTCCTTTTGGGCGGAGCTATTGACTATAATTATGAAAGTTGTCCAGCTTGGTGAGAACTAAATATGTTCCAAATTTGGTGACTGTAGGTGAAAATGGGGGTGCTACAGATACCATATTACATACCCATTTTAAACCTGTTAACTGTCACTGGCCAAAAGGTGGGCCATTTGAGTGACAATACAAATAATGCTTTGTTATTATATAAAAACCTTCATCAATGTTCGCGAAGTTGGTATTAAATTAAAGCTTAAAAAATAAACTTTCATATTCTGCTATTTTGCAATTAGAACATTACAGTGAAAGTCATATTTTAAAATGTTAAAAGAGTGTATTTATAAAAAATTCGACATGTGAGCGACAGTATTTATGTTTAATTTTCTCTGCTTATTATCCGATCCAATGATTGAAGGAAAAAACAGCATGCATTTAATTGTGAGGGTCAACTGATGAAAATGCAACAAACACATCAGATTGGTTAAGTAACATTATTACCTTCTAGTTGAGGTTCTGTTAATATTTTTTCCATCTGTGTTTATTTGGCAGCTTTAATCACCTGAAATATCCACTAACATTATGCCAAATGTTAAATATGGAAGTGTATTATACAGGATATGCTATTAAGTATGTAAATATGTTTGATGATATGTGACCCTGTCCCTGCTAAAGTAATTTTTTGTGATTCACTGTTTTCACATAAAATCATCCTACATAATGTAAAAGAACATTCTGTGAAAATATAACCTTGATATCTTTAATATTGACTGAGTATGTATATGTCAAAAATTTACTGAATTTCGGGCTCAGAAAATCGTGTTTTTGAGAAATTCCAAAGTAAAAACAAGCTTATTTTTAAAACTGCAACACATTTGAACCATAATTATCCTGACCATGTGCCATATACCACATTAAAGCTGAGATTCACCCATTTTCAGTGATATATGAAAAATTTGTGAAGTTTTGTAAAACAGGCCTATTTATTGTGAAGCGCATGTCCAAAAAGCATAAAAACATTTAAACGAATGGGGTACCACAAGAGCTTGATTGTAGCAACAATTACCAAGTCAATTCAGTGGAATGATTTGTATAACTTTATTAGTAAAATGAAATTTCAGTAGAAAACTTAATTCTCTTACTAGGCAACTGTGTAACATTTGGAGTAAATTTGGAGTTAAAAAAAAAAAAAAAAAAAACACGTTCAAAGGATAGTTCAACCCAAAAGTTGTTCCAAATCTGTATGAGTTTCTTCTGTTGAACACAAAAGAAGATATTTTGAAGAATATTGGTAATCAAACAGTTGAAGGTAGCCATTGACTGCCATAGTAGGAAAAAAATACTATAGAAATCAATGGTTACCGTCAACTGTCTGGTTACCAACATTCTTCAAAACATCTTCTTTTGTGTACAACAGAAAAAAGAAACTCATACAGGTTTGGAACAACATGACCTAATTTTCATTTTTGGGTGAACTATTCCTTTTACATATTCTAAAATTGTCAGAGCAAAATATTTGATAATTTCAGGGATTCAATTCACAAAATTATGTAAATTTTGGTATTACCAAGTCTAAAAACAGTATTCAAAAAAAAAAAAAAATGGTTATATCATAATTTGTGCCAATTCCACCGAGATTAATATAAAACAAGCCGTTCAAGAAATCAGCTATTTTTGGTTCCTGCTCGCACTTCATAGGTGCCATATCCACAGACATCGGAACCAGGTTTAAATTGCATTTTTGTTGACCAGATTGCCGCTTGTGCGGATTGATATTATGGTCCATTTATACTTTCTAATGATAGAAAAGAAGTTCCTGAACTGAATGATACAAGAATCAGCAGGTGTTTTTGTGCCGGAATAAACCCAGAGACAATTGAAATCAATGTTTAGGAAGCCCACGTCCAGTATTTTCTTTGCAAAAAATTATAAAACGTAGTGTCAATAAAATCATTAATTTCAGTATTTATCATGTTATAAATGAACAACCGTTTTTTTTTAATGATTTTAAAATATATTCTTTTATTCCAGAATCAATACAATTCATATTCAATTGTTGTCTTTTAGTCTTTGCCTATAGAAGAGGTGGAGAGAAGTTACCGCATTTATTTCAGCAAAGAGCGAAAAGTTTGTTGTCATCTATGAGTATTACGTGGTGTTATATCCATTTCAAGTGGACGTGAGAAAGCAAAACAATGTCAGAAATCTGCAGGGATATGACCTTCACCCTCACATTTTAAATCCAAAGTATGGAAACACTTTGGATTTTACACATTACCAGGAAATGCAGAGCTAGACATGACTAAATCGGTATGCACACTCTGTCATGCACTGGTATGGTATTGTAGTAATACGACCAACATGAGTGCCCATCTTGCTTAACACCATGCAGAGCTAAACGTGGAGTTACCCAAACAACCTGTAGCAGCAGCAAGCCAACGGACTCTGGATGGAAAAATAAATAAACTAACCAAGAGTTCAGATAAAGCAAAATGCATCACAAATTCGATTGCTCTTTTTATCTGCATAGACCTTCATCCATATATCGTGGTGGAAAATACAGGTTTCCGAAACATTGTTTACACATTGGTGCCGCGGTACATTATACCATCAACTGTATCACTTTCCTTCAAAATGTATTTTATTTATCAAATATACAGTACTGTATGATGCTCCTGAAAAATAACTCTAAAATAAACAATGTGATGCATTGTTTTTGTAAATCTGAATCATCATATACAATCTCTTTAAGTGTATGATTAAACTTTTTCCCATGGTTTAGTGTTAAAAAAGCAAACAAAAATTACAATAAAGTTTAATATCGAATCGCAATTCTTAAGAATCACAATACGTATCGAACCCGCACCCAATAATCGTGATACTATTGAATTATTAAACTCTCTTTTTATAATGTAAGCTTTGCAGCATTGTATATCAGTTTGGTTGCTATGAGACACCTCTGACAATCAATGTACCCCTCAAAATCACAACATAATCAATCTAAAAGTAAAAAATAAGCTCCCTCTTTGACATATTTGTGTTTATATGTCATGTAATGATCACTGAATTTTGAATTAAGTCACATCATGCATGATCACCATCGATCACTGATTTCATGTGATCATTGCTGCCACATCCGAGTACCCATGCCCATCCTTAATATATATATATAAAAATTGGTATATCGACCTAAAATTTAGAATAGAACTGGATTAGACAAATGGCTTCGATTTTCAATTATTTTTACATTTCAGATTATATTTTTTGTTTATTTTATTTATATAAAAATAAAAAGTTTGTGCAGTACAGTTTCATTACAATAAACTTAAAACGTGTATAATTTTTTTTTATTTAACTTTAAAAACTGCTTTCACTTGCAGGATAATACGCCTATGTTTAATGGCACTGTCAAACTCTGTTCCCCCTATGTTTAACGTTGCTACAGGAAACACTAAACTAAGGGGAAATATAGGGGGTACAGACTTCAACATAACACTAGCCCAAATTACCCAGCGGCCCACCGGGAAAACGCCCGGTACTCCCTATGGCCAGTCAACCCCTGACATGAACTAAGTTGATTCAACATTCAACAAGACTACCGGTAAAAAATAAAATGGACGTTCTGGTGACCTTTTTTGTCATTGTTATAACTTTAATCTTCATGAACAGACAATAATAAATCATGAAGAATTGACACCAACCTCTTTGTTCCTCAGTACCTTCATTTTTCATGACATTTGAACTGAATGATTCTGGATAACTCATGTCTTCACTCTCTTCTTTAATAAACATCATTTTACAATGTTTTATCCCGCAGATCTCAGTTGAAACACCTGGAGTTATTCCTGTTCGTCTTGAAACAAGTCTTCGTTTAGGATGATGAGAATATTGGCGACATTTATAAACATGAATCCAAACTTACTGTTTAAACTATTTAGTCCGGAATATGTTGATTTTCATTTGAAATCTGACCATGCCGCTGTCTACTGTCCAATAATGCGAAGATGAATAATAAACAAACAAGCTGACAATGGTTATATTCTTCTTTTGTGTCTTCATCTTTTTAACGGCGGATATTATTTTAAACTACAATAGCGCATTACCGCCATCTACTGTTCTACTGTCCTAAGACTCCTAAACCTCATATTTATTTCAGAAAGTTTTATATTCTTAAATCTATCCTGTTCTCTACAGGGATCTTCATCAGGGTTCATGTTAGAGTTGTTCATCACTCTGTCTGAACAGTTATTGTCTATATTAGAGATTTTGCGAACGTGCGCGTTATACAGTCTGCCCACATTCTGTTGTGTGGCGTCACATTCATTAACTGTGACGCAAATCAAAAATAATCTTGACAATTCTTGTTGGCGTTCTAGTTGTCAGTCATAGAAACGAAAAGTTCCAAGGAGTGGAGGACAGCGGCTCGGATCTGATTCTCTAATTATATTGAGCATATAAGGTTGACTGTACACAAGAAAATTAGAGAAAATATTAATGTAATTATTTAAGATGTGAAATACGCTATATGCAGGGCTGTGCACAGACATTTTGAGGGGCAGGGGCTCAAGTGGAAAAAAAGGGCACTTCTCATAATTACACACACACACACACACACACACACACACACACACACACACACACACACACACACACACGTTGGTGCAACAGCATTATGAGGACTCTCCATAGGCGTAATGGTTTTTATACTGTACAAACTATATATTCTATCCCCCTACACTGCCCCTATCCCTAAACCTACCCATCACAGGAGACATGCTGCATTTTTAATTTTTTAATAAAACATTAAACAAACATGTTTTTTATGTTTTTTAAGCCATTTGATTTATGAGGACTTTTGAAATGTCCTCATAAACCACCCATAAGTTGTAATACCAGTGTAATACACATGTCATAATACAAATTTGTGTCCTCATAAATCACATAAACCAACTCTCACACACACACACACACACAATAACTGATGGTGACATGGACTTAATTTCACATTTGAGGGAGGATTGTATCATCATCATCAAATAAAACCTTCAATTCACATTTAGATGGAGTTTGTTTTAAACCTACTATCCTCCATCTGTGTGCATCTGTAGATTTCTTCTAAATTCACCAATTTAGGGGTGACGTGACATGCCCCCACATAAGAATTTTTTGAAAAATAACCCCTGAAATGATGACTTCTGGTGAATAATGTATGCAATCATACATTATAGCATATTATAGGCCTATATCTTTATAGAATATAGCAAAGTAGGCCTAATCATCAATATAGTAGGGTGCAAATATAATACCAACAAAGTAGGCCTATCATGATCATTTTGCCAACAAAGAACCATGGATTTGTTTAGTTTATAATATGTTTTATTTTTAACTTAAACAAATACAACATATAACAATCAAAACTCATCGGCTTAGACTGCATTTGAAGAAAAATAAACACAACAGTTTTCTGTAGCCTTGTGCGAACTTATTCAATAAAATTAGACTTCTAGAATGTTCTTTCCAGTGCAAAAAATTATATTTAAATTTAGTAGTTTTTCTTATCATAGCCTACAAATGTCTTTTCCTCGATTTACTGAAGCCTATATGTAAAACTACTGTCTATGTGTACAACGCATTTGCAGCTGCACATCGCGGGCGTCGTTTCACGTCAGAGCCCGCCAAGAGGGCGTGCGTGGCCTCAGATAGTCCCCGAATTTGCCATTATAGCAGGTCTTCGTTCATTCATAGTCTGCCTGTCTGACATATATTAGAAGCCTGTGTATATCTGTCATTGATTTGCACTGAATTGATTCTCAAAAATACGGAACAAAGTGCGTTCCATATCACTTCAATACGGAACAAGACTTTTATGTGTCAAATACGGGAAGATTCCGTATTATATACGGAACGGTTGGCAACCCTACATGAGGCATGCGGTTAACTATATTTGTCTTTGGCTAATCAGCAGTATCGAGGCACTGGTAGTTTAATCTTTTGTTCATCGTCAGTCACTCACCTCAACACAAGCTAAGAAAAACACTGCTGTGCTGAGACTGGGGCCGCTGCTGCTGCTGCCTGCAGGTGTGTGTGATGTGCGCCGCTGCGCAGAGACGCGGGGGGGATGGGAGAGAGAGAGAGAGAGAGAGAGGGAGCGCTTCAGAACTCCTGACCTGATATTAGATACACTTTTCAATAAAAATATTTGTTTGACAGGGAAGCTGTGCGCAAACAGGAATATATATTATTTTTTCAAAAAAAAAAAAAAAAAAAAAACACCCCAGAAAAAGGGCACTTTCTCTCCAGGAATAAAAAGGGCAGGTGCTCAAGCCCCCTTTGATGTCTATGTGTGCACGTGCCTGGCTATATGAGTGAAATATGAGCTCTTGGGAAAACTCAGTTTTGTACATTACAAATTTCCAGCCTTAGCGGAAAATATTTACAATTGCAATAGTGTTATAATTGTTATAATTCACCAAACGGCATTAAATATATATGCAGTCTTATTTTACCCGGTGCAGAGAGAACTAGAAAGGGGTAATCCAATTCCCTACAAGGGGAGAGTATGCATGAAATTACATGTTATAGAAAATGTAAGCGTTTTACATAACATTTCTATTATAATGTCGGTTGTATTTGATAATTGCACTGCTGCTTCATACAAAATATGCATGGTTACTGAGATGTTTAACGCCTTTTGTGTTGCCGATGTGGTTCACCCCCTTTTCCGATTAGTGGTATGTTCCCCTGCGCTGCACTCCACAAAAGTGGCTGTGTCTCGTTTGTAAGGCTGCATGCTAGGTAGGACGCGTCCTTTGAAGGCTGTAATATACCGAGCGTTCTCCTTTAAATAAATCTCGTTAAACGAGACGGCCTTCGTAGGACAAACGGAAACGGAACGTAATATGGTTGCTATGACAACACGCCAATCTTTAACAAGCGGGAGCGCTTTGAGTGAGGAGGGAACAAAGTCCCACTGGATGGGAATGTATGAGGTACAGTTATAATGATGTAAAGAGAAAAGAAAATAGATTTTACAGGTGTACTTTTAGTCTAATACTTTATTTTAATTATATATTAATATAATTATACTTTCCACCCATCTAATGAGGTACTTCAACTTGGGAATTAACATTCCTTGCATTTGAAAATCATATTTACAGGCAAACTGGTGTCATTATTTTAGGCATTTCTGCTGAAGCAAAGAATTGTGGGTTGTGAGTGCCCAGGAAGGATACACCTCATGCAACCTCTGAATTCCTGTGAAAGAAGGTCGCATTCGAAGGCTGCATTCGAAGTGTCCTACTCACTTTTCTGAAATGAGACTGCCTCGATGACATACGAGACCTCAGGAGGACGCATCCTTCCAAACGAGACACAGCCAGTGATTGGAAGTCCAATTCTTTTCCGCGAACTGGTTCTTTCGGACGGTTTGTTTCAGTGAACTGGCTCAAAAAACTAATTATATAATGCTAATACACCGGCATTGTAGAATACACGCACAAACACATTTGATAAAGCCATATGTAAGGGCATATGGCTGATCATAACATTTTATTCAATGAAGTTATAATAATAAGGGAATTTATTGTCATCAATGTTTCATTCAGTGATCTTACAATACATCCTATATTAAAGTTTTTCACCTAAAGCAACAAATACTGACACTGATATACACACGTGGATGTTCTACACGTTTACATTTTAAAAAGTGATTAAACTTGTCTTAATCAACTCACCCTTTTTTAAAGAATCCATGATTAAGCTCATCACAGCTTCAGATATAATCTGCATACACAATACTCAATAGTCAAATTTGTTTACATCTCTCGACTGAAACGTTTCACCCCCTCATTCAAGTCCTCGGTTCATGCATGCTCATCAGCTGCTCAGAATCTCCGAAAGAGGCGATTCTCAGTTCAGTGTACTGGTGACTTGCAAACTGCTGTGATCGACTCGATGTACTGCTGACGCAATAGCTGATGTCCTCAGATCAGTGTACTGTTGACGTGAGAACTGCTGTCCTTGGAACACTGTACTGTTGACTCAAAGAGCTGCTGTCCTCGGATCAGTGTATTGTTGACTCGAGAACTGCTGCGAATGACTCAATGTACTGTTGACTCGAGAGCTGTAGACTGGATCATTTTTATACATTGATAAAACGGTAATACAATCATCATAAACATATTTCCAGTATATTTTGTTACACTCTCTGTTGTTCAGCAAAATACACCTGAAACATAAATTTTGCCCCTTAATCAAACACATGCTCAATGTCAGCAGCTCAGTATGTCCGACACTTCCGAAAGAGGCAATTCTCAGTTCAGTGTACTGTTGACTCGAGAACTGTTACGAGTGACTCATTGTACTGTTGACTCAAGAACTGTTACGAGTGACTCATTGTACTGTTGACTCGAGAACTGTTTCAAGTGACTCATTGTACTGTTGACTCGAGAACTGTTACGAGTGACTCATTGTACTGTTGACTCGAGAACTGTTACAAGTGACTCATTGTACTGTTGACTCGAGAACTGTTTCAAGTGACTCATTGTACTGTTGACTCGAGAACTGTTACGAGTGACTCATTGTACTGTTGACTCGAGAACTGTTACGAGTGACTCATTGTACTGTTGACTCGAGAACTGTTACGAGTGACTCATTGTACTGTTGACTCGAGAACTGTTACGAGTGACTCATTGTACTGTTGACTCGAGAACTGTTACGAGTGACTCATTGTACTGTTGACTCGAGAACTGTTACGAGTGACTCATTGTACTGTTGACTCAAGAACTGTTACGAGTGACTCATTGTACTGTTGACTCGAGAACTGTTACAAGTGACTCATTGTACTGTTGACTCGAGAACTGTTACAAGTGACTCATTGTACTGTTGACTCGAGAACTGTTGTGACCCGAGCGTTCAGTCCGATTTGTGAACTAGTTGGAGCGGTTAATTGCAAAGAATTGTTGGCAAAAGCAGATATCACCAGTTCTAGGATCATATTACACCCAGTTATTGGCTCATTTCAATTCGGAGTGTCAGGCACATCCCAGAGAAAGGTTAAGATAGATTAACTTGTGGATCAGTGTTGACTTGAGACACAAACTGTTTAAAACAATTCAGTCCGATTTGGTGAACTAGTTCAACTCATTCACTAAAAAGAACTGGTTCAAAAAAATGATTTGTTCACAAACTGGACATCACTGCTCCTCAGTCTGTGAGAAGCACTTTGAGGAGAGGTAGGTATCTCATTTAACGAACAATTTAAAACAGATTCTTAAAGTACATTAAGTATATGTTACGGTGAAACCACGATAAGATAAGACAGAGAAAATGTTATTGATCCTGGTATGAGTAAAATGACATTCCTTTAAGTTAAATACACTGTATAGACTTTTTATTGCTTTCAGTACTTACTGTTGTATCATATTTCAGGAACAGTGTAATATTGCAAATATCAGTTCACTGACTTTGTTTATTGTCATAAGTAAGGAAAGGCCTTTTAAATGACCACGTCAATCTGAATTTTATTTTGTTTGCTTCTTTGATCAATGTAACTGGTTAATTTGTTACTGCACGGAGTGAAGAGTGCGGCAATACATGGCAAAGCATTCTGGGTAATGTAGTTCAGTGTTTAAAAATAACACACTAGCGTGCTGAGTGACTCCAGCCAGATCACCTAAGCAACCAAATTGTCCCGGTCACATGAGGTAACCTCCTCGTGGTCGTTATAATGTGGTTCGCTCTCGGTGGGGCACGTGGTGAGTGGCATGAAGCCTTCACACTAGCTATGTCTCCGTGGTAACACGCTCAACAAGCCATGTGATAAAATGCACGGATTGACGGTCTCACACTTTTATGAGATTCGTCCTCCACCACCTGGATTGAGGCAAGTCACTACACCATCATGAGGAATTCGAGTGCACTGGGAATTGGGCATTCCAAATTGGGGAAAAAATGGGAGAGAAAAAAAAAATGTACATTCTATGCTTGAAAAGGGAAAAAGTTCCTGAACCTGTGAAGTTTGACTTTCTGATACTGTGGTTGCCTGTATATTAGAGAGATGGGACAATGTACTAACTGAATAATGTATTCACAGATTGTGAAAAGGAAAATTATTGTAACACTGTCCCATTTTATGATTGCAGGTATGGTTGGTGAATATATGCCTTTGGTATTGTTATGCATTTTATTGAATGGAATAATCTAATATAAAATAAAAATATAATACTTTGTAATGTACAGAGTCTGCAAGAAGCACTCTGAGGAGAGATTGTGAAAAGGAAGACTGTTGTAACACTGTCCCATTTTATGATTCAGTAAACACACAAAAAGACACTGGTGGTGTTTGTCCTTATTTTGATCCTGCGGTGTGAGTAGATGTCCGCTTCACTATATAGGTTATATATTATTAAATATAGTAGTTTAAATATATTAAACATACAGAAAAACAGAGAGGATTAGAATTACTAGTGTCTTTCCCCCCAGCTTTTAAGGTAATTGTAAAAATAATATACAAAGGCCTTTTGTGCTGTTCTCTTATTGTGAATGTATCACTTGGCTGAAATCATGGAATTAGAATATGGAATGAGATCAGGATATTGTAATGATACATTAATATCGTTAATCCATTAATCACTTAATGCAAATTGTACTCATATCAGTAATGTGCACGCACAATTAAAACATTTACCTCCTCCTAAAATAGTTTCAAAAATGATCAACAGGGAAATTAAACCATTTAATCTAGGGCACATGTATTTTACTCCTTTGATAGCCCTAATAAAACCATGGAAGGGCGGGGCCGGGTCGTGATTCCGCACACCCGGACCCTAATTAGGCTGATGAAGCCCGAGAGGGATTAAGTGCGTGTCCGACACCTGTGTGTGTCTATTGGTTCAGTTCTTGATTAAACTATTATTTATATCATAAAGCCGGTTCTTGCCTCCTCCTTTCCACTGAACTTCATTAGAAAAACAAACTGTATGCCTTTCTATATATATATATATATATATATATATATATATTACAATTGTATATAATTGTAACTGCTGGTAGTTGAAATCTCTCATAACATTCTCAGACAGCACATATATCTCCCAGATGTCTGTTTAAGAGCGTTTCAAAGGATGACATCCATCCTTTTGTGCTCAAACATCTGATAAACATCTTATAATGAGCAGATTTACATATATTCAAAATCAGATTTGTCTCAAAGACATCTGTGAGGAAACAAATAGACACATTACAGAAGAGCAAAAATGTCTTCCAGATGAAAACACAACAAATAGATGTCTGGGTGATGTACACTACAGTATATAGTTTTAGAACACTGAGACATTTTGGTTCTTGAAAGAAATTGATGCTACTGTTGACTAAGGATGCATTAAATTGACCAAGAATTACAAGTATAGTGTTAGAAATATCTATTTTTATTTAAATAAAAATGCACCTTCTTCAAACTTTGTTCATCCTCAACAATGTCTTCTGTGCTCTGAAACTTTTGATCATGTATGTGTGCTATCTGTTTTTAGTATGCCATTCTTTTGCCTGTTGTATTGATATTAAGATACAGTTCGGCAGCCATATTATATTAAATATATTACTTTTATTCTGCCTTTTTGTAGCTTGAATGTGTAGGTCACACTGACTTGCATTGTATGAACAAACACATCATGTACAAAATATCTTAGTTTGGGTTTTGAAGAAGAAAGTAAGCCATACGAGTTTGAGACTGCATGATAAGGGTGAATAAATGATGTGAGAATTCTCATTTTTGTGTGAACTATTTCTTTAAAATGAGCTCTGAATAATCACAAATGACAAATAAGTGAAAATGACAACAAATATGTATAAATATTTTTTATTATCTTTCAGACATTGGTGAACTTTCACTGACTGCAAATTTTGTTTCAGTTTTAACTTGTATTCGCTACTGTTCATTTACCCCAATTGTTCTTTGTTTACACTGAATCTGTTGCACTAAATAAACCATTATACACACTGTGCTTTCTTTTAATAAGAGACACTCGTCATATTTACAATCATTCAATGGATGTTTTTATATTATAACAATTTTACATTTTTATGGTCCCACAAACCCACAGCCCATCATGGATCTTCTTTGCTGTAAATATGTAGATAAATGTTCAGCTAATAAATGAATAAAATTTAACATCCCCAGACGTAACAACACATTACATAAAATATACAATTTGAGAGTTTTCATGAAAATTCAGCACAATATTACTCTAGCATTGACAATTAATGACATAAGTAGGGGATAAGCACCAATGTGCATTAGGCACCTATTGTATTCTTTAGTTTTCTAAATCATCGTATTATTATTTGTCCACTCTCGAAGTTCACTGCAGCCCATAGAACCCTTAGGAGGAAAATTGTGAAATTTGTACACACTTAACTAAAATTATCCCAAATTTGCTGTCTCTGTTTCAAACCCTGTAGTGCCTGTTCAAAGTTGCAATTACAGTAAGTTTATATTCATAACTTTTGAACTGTTAGGGCTCGAAACAAATATATTTCCTTTGATTCCTTGGCTCATGCCGAGTCATGACCTGACTAGATTTTCCACCATTTTGATGGCGAACACACCAAAATGGACATGGGGCTGTATCTTCTCAAAGCTTTAGCGAATTGACATGAAATTTGGCATATGTCATAGCCATCATGTCTTGAGGGTACTTGCACAGTTTCGGCACAGTACCACCTATGTGTCAAGAAATATGAAAAAGCAATTTTTTACTGTAACCTCTGAATAGTTTGGCATTAAATCATGTGACTGGGTTTTTTAGATTTCTTGGGGCATACAGAGACAAATGAAACCCAATTTGCACATGTTGGCCAAATTGGGCGTATACTATTATGAATTTTGTCATAAAACGCTGTATTTTACAAACACATTAGCATATCGATACAAAATTTTTACGTGTCATCGGGACCATGCTCTGATTGTACTTAAAAAGTTTGGAGACAGCGTCATCTGGTGGTCAAAAGATAAAATGAAAAGGTTATATCTTCTGATACATTTAGCCTATTGTCATGAGACTTGTCATTATCATCCTTAGGCCATGCCCAGTATGATACCAGATTTGCCCTAGCCAGACATACTTCCTGTTCCCCATTTTGAATGTAATTGAAAACCTACTTTTTTAAACTCCTTGGCCATACAGTGAGGAAAATAAGTATTTGAACACCCTGCTATTTTGCAAGTTCTCCCACTTGGAAATCATGGAGGGGTCTGAAATTGTCATCGTAGGTGCATTGTGAGAGACATAATCTAAAAAAAAAAAATCCAGAAATCACAATGTATGATTTTTTAGCTATTTATTTGTATGATACAGCTGCAAATAAGTATTTGAACACCTGAGAAAATCAATGTTAATATTTGGTACAGTAGCCTTTGTTTGCAATTACAGAGGTCAAACGTTTCCTGTAGTTTTTCACCAGGTTTGCACACACTGCAGGAGGGATTTTGGCCCACTCCTCCACACCGATCTTCTCTAGATCAGTCAGGTTTCTGGGCTGTCGCTGAGAAACACGGAGTTTGAGCTCCCTCCAAAGATTCTCTATTGGGTTTAGGTCTGGAGACTGGCTAGGCCACGCCAGAACCTTGATATGCTTCTTACAGAGCCACTCCTTGGTTATCCTGGCTGTGTGCTTCGGGTCATTGTCATGTTGGAAGACCCAGCCTCGACCCATCTTCAATGCTCTAACTGAGGGAAGGAGGTTGTTCCCCAAAATCTCGCAATACATGGCCCCGGTCATCCTCTCCTTAATACAGTGCAGTCGCCCTGTCCCATGTGCAGAAAAACACCCCCAAAGCATGATGCTACCACCCCCATGCTTCACAGTAGGGATGGTGTTCTTGGGATGGTACTCATCATTCTTCTTCCTCCAAACACGGTTAGTGGAATTATGACCAAAAAGTTCTATTTTGGTCTCATCTGACCACATGACTTTCTCCCATGACTCCTCTGGATCATCCAAATGGTCATTGGCAAACTTAAGACGGGCCTTGACATGTGATGGTTTAAGCAGGGGAACCTTCCGTGCCATGCATGATTTCAAACCATGACGTCTTAGTGTATTACCAACAGTAACCTTGGAAACGGTGGTCCCAGCTCTTTTCAGGTCATTGACCAGCTCCTCCCGTGTAGTTCTGGGCTGATTTCTCACTTTTCTTAGGATCATTGAGACCCCACGAGGTGAGATCTTGCATGGAGCCCCAGTCCGAGGGAGATTGACAGTCATGTTTAGCTTCTTCCATTTTCTAATGATTGCTCCAACAGTGGACCTTTTTTCACCAAGCTGCTTGGCAGTTTCCCTGTAGCCCTTTCCAGCCTTGTGGAGGTGTACAATTTTGTCTCTAGTGTCTTTGGACAGCTCTTTGGTCTTGGCCATGTTAGTAGTTGGATTCTTACTGATTGTATGGGGTGGACAGGTGTCTTTATGCAGCTAACGACCTCAAACAGGTGCATCTAATTTAGGATAATAAATGGAGTGGAGGTGGACATTTTAAAGGCAGACTAACAGGTCTTTGAGGGTCAGAATTCTAGCTGATAGACAGGTGTTCAAATACTTATTTGCCGCTGTATCATACAAATAAATAGTTAAAAAAAATCATACATTGTGATTTCTGGATTTTTTTTTTTAGATTATGTCTCTCACAGTGGACATGCACCTACGATGACAATTTCAGACCCCTCCATGATTTCCAAGTGGGAGAACTTGCAAAATAGCAGGGTGTTCAAATACTTATTTTCCTCACTGTATATCCGATTTGCATGACATTTGGCATGTATCACCTAGGTACACTCATGACGAAAAGTTATGAAAAGCTTTTTTTTTTTTTTGATAGATCAAGCCATTCTTGTGTAACACATCAATGAATTTCATGGCAAGGTGCCAAAAAGGATCTGAGGCTGTACAGATGAAGTCAGAAGTTACATACACTTAGTCATTAAAACTACATTTTTAACCACTCCACAGATTTAATATTAGCAAACTATAGATTTGGCAAGTCATTTAGGACATCTACTTTGTGCATGACACAAATAATTTTTCCACCAATTGTTTACAGACAGATTGTTTAACTTTTAATTGACTATAATCACAATTCCAGCTGGTCAGCTGTTTACATACACTAAGTTACCTGTGCCTTTAAGCAGCTTGGAAAATTCCCGAAAACAATGTCAAGCCTTTAGACAATTAGAATATTAGGCTAATTGGAGTCAATTGGAGGTGTACCTGTGGATGTTTTTTTAATGTCTACCTTTAAACTCAGTGCCTCTTTGCTTGACATCATGAAAAAAAATCTAAAGAAATCAGAAGACCTCAGAAAAAACATTGTGGACCTCCCTCCACAAGTCTGGTTCAACCTTGGGAGCAATTTCCAAAACCCTGAAGGTACCACATTCATCTGCACATATAGAGCTGGGCAATATGGCAAAAAATATTATCACAATATTCTTTTACATATCATTCGATATCGATATTTATCACGATATTAAATCACATTTGCACATTGCACATTTTTTTTATTTTCCAAAAAAAGAAGAGAAATCAAAATCCTAAACAGTCTAAATAGTCTTTACAAACTGTGTTTGGGTCCAGATACAGCCATAGCTGTGCTGTCTGAAAAAAATATACACTCACCTAAAGGATTATTAGGAACACCATACTAATACTGTGTTTGACCCCCTTTCGCCTTCAGAACTGCCTTAATTCTACGTGGCATTGATTCAACAAGGTGCTGAAAGCATTCTTTAGAAATGTTGGCCCATATTGATAGGATAGCATCTTGCAGTTGATGGAGATTTGTGGGATGCACATCCAGGGCACGAAGCTCCCGTTCCACCACATCCCAAAGATGCTCTATTGGGTTGAGATCTGGTGACTGTGGGGGCCATTTTAGTACAGTGAACTCATTGTCATGTTCAAGAAACCAATTTGAAATGATTCGAGCTTTGTGACATGGTGCATTATCCTGCTGGAAGTAGCCATCAGAGGATGGGTACATGGTGGCCATAAAGGGATGGACATGGTCAGAAACAATGCTCAGGTAGGCCGTGGCATTTAAACGATGCCCAATTGGCACTAAGGGGCCTAAAGTGTGCCAAAAAAACATCCCCCACACCATTACACCACCACCACCAGCCTGCACAGTGGTAACAAGGCATGATGGATCCATGTTCTCATTCTGTTTACACCAAATTCTGACTCTACCATCTTCTACATTGTGTGTATTGTGTACATTTGTTATGTAAATTGTTGTGTAAGTATGTGTACATTTGTTATGTAAATTGTTTTGTGTAAATATGTTGTTATTGTAAAGTGGTTTATGTCTTGTCACTGTCATTACTGCAATGTTGCTCGGAACTGCACACAAGAATTTCACCTCCTGTTGCACTCGTGTACACAGTAGTGTGACAATAAAGTGATTTGATTTGATTTTGATTTTTGAATGTCTCAACAGAAATCGAGACTCATCAGACCAGGCAACATTTTTCCAGTCTTCAACTGTCCAATTTTGGTGAGCTCTTGCAAATTGTAGCCTCTTTTTCCTATTTCTTTTTCCTATTTGTGTATCCGGTGGGGTCTTCTGCTGTTGTAGCCCATCTGCCTCAAGGTTGTGCGTGTTGTGGCTTCACAAATGCTTTGCTGCATTCCTCGGTTGTAACGAGAGGTTATTTCAGACAAAGTTGCTCTTCTATCAGCTTGAATCAGTCGGCCCATTCTCCTCTGACCTCTAGCATCAACAAGGCATTTTCGCCCACAGGACTGCCGCATACTGGATGTTTTTCCCTTTTCACACCATTCTTTGTAAACACTAGAAATGGTTGTGCGTGAAAATCCCAGTAACTGAGCAGATTGTGAAATACTCAGACCGGCCCGTCTGGCACCAACAACCATGCCACGCTCAAAATTGCTTAAATCACCTTTCTTTCCCATTCTGACATTCAGTTTGGAGTTCAGGAGATTGTCTTGACCAGGACCACACCCCTAAATGCATTGAAGCAACTGCCATGTGATTGGTTGATTAGATAATTGCATTAATGGGAAATTGAACAGGTGTTCCTAATAATCCTTTAGGTGAGTGTGTATATATATATATATATATATATATATATATATATATATATATATATATATATATATATATATTATTTGTTTTTTTACATTAAAATTATTTTCATTTTACATACAGATGTCCAAGTATGGGGGCATAGAAGCCCTTGTGACTGAGGAATGATACTGTATGGGGGTTCAGGGGTATCTCCAGAGAGAAACATTTGAAAATGTAAAAACCTGAATGGACCATTTTTCTATTTTCATTAAAGTGAGAAAGACTAGGCTACAAACTAGTAATTGTTTTGTCTTTCATCCTGGTCAGACTATGAAATCTGAATAATTTTACAAAATTAGAACAGAAATCTATTTGTTTATTATTAAAGGCTTGTAATATGCTGATTAATAAAACAAATTTTAGAAAGAAAAAACTTTATGGTCTAAAGGCGCTCTGGAAACATGCACCTCATGTTTATTCACATGTGGGGAAAAGAGGATGCGGGTGCGGCCCGGGACGGCATCAGTGAAGCGTGTTTCAGTGCTAGTGAAAAATATTCAAGAATACAGCGCAGAAAGATCAGTCACTCCCAACGCTAGAGAACCGCTTGCCCCGTGCTGCTGTCAATTTTATAATCCACCTCGTGAGCTTGACGCTCGGTTTCCATAGGAAGGAATTGAAAGCGCTCGCTCACATTCGCTCACTACGCGCCAGTGGAAACATATGATAAGAAAGCCAAACTGCTAGCGTTTTTAGCAACACACGTCTAGATGTAGAACACAGACTAAATATCGCAAATTACTCAAAATCTTATCGTCAATATCATGGAGTATTTTTAATGTGATATCGCCCAGCCCTATGTACAAACAATAGTATGCCAGTACAAACACCACAGGACCATGCCTGCCATCATACCGCTCAGGAAGGAGACACATTGTGCAAATCAATCCCAGAACAACAGCAAAGGACTTTGTGAAGATGCTGGAGGAAACAGGTATACATATCCACAGTAAAACGAGTCCTTTATCGACATAGCCCGAAAGGTTGCTCAGCATGGAAGAAGCCACTGCTCCAAAAGCACCATAAAAAGCAAGACTACAGTTTGCAAGTGGACATGGAGACAAGGAATGGCCCAAAATTCCAGCAATTTATTGTGAGAAGCTTGTGGAAGGCTATCCAAAATTTTGACCCAAGTAAAACAATTTAAGGGCAATGCTACCAAATACTAAAAAACGTGTCTGTAAAAAAACTGGAATAAATTTCACATTTTTAAAATAAACTAGTGAACCTAACTGACCTAAGACTGGGAATGTTTTCTATGATTAAATTTCTTAAATTTCAGGAATTGTGAGTTTAAATGTATTTGGCTAAGATGTATTTAAACTTCTGACTTCAACTGTATCTCATGGACACTTTGGCGTACTGACATGAAACTTGGCATTGTGACCAAGCCCTGAAAATACCATATCTATTTGGTGACACCGCAACATATTGGTTGAATCTCAGAAGCAGATTAGTTACACTATAGTGTAAAAAGTATACTTGTTATTAAATGTCCTTTTCCACCACTCTACCTAAAATCATCATCAAAATTCTATATTCAATCTAAATATTTGGTGTGTTTGGGTCTGTAATTGCAGCTTGCAGCTTTATTTGTAATTGTATTCTTTGAGAAATTCCATCTTCTGGATTTTCAAAATGTCACACTATTTACATAACACAAAGATGAATGCTGCTCATTGTGAAAACTCTGGACAATGCTTTTTTTTATTATGAGTCAGAAGAGTACTTGCTTGGCTGAAACTCTTCCCACATGAAGTGCAGTGGTATGGTTTCTCTCCAGTATGCACTCTCTCATGTGCTTTTAGGGTTCTTGACTGACTGAAACTCTTTCCACAATGTGAACACTTGTAAGGTTTTTCTTTAGTATGGATTCTTTTGTGACGTTCCAAGTCATGAACTCTGAGAAAAGCCTTCCCGCACTCAGAGCACACATGATCTCTCACACCAGTATGAATGTTCTGGTGCTCTTTTAAAGTGCGCAGCTGTGAAAAACTCTTTCCACAATATGAACACAAGTATGGCTTCTCGATTGGATGAATTTTCCGGTGTGTTCTTAAGATTGATGCAGAAGCAAAAAAAATTCCGCACTGATCACATCTATATGACTTTTCTCCAGAGTGCACCGACAGATGACTTTTGAGATTGCATGCCTGTCTGAAACTCTTCTCACAGTGAGGGCATGTATAAGGTTTCTCTCCAGTGTGAATTCTCATGTGCTTAGTAAGACTCCCTTTTCGAGTGAAAGTGTTCCCACACTGATGGCAGGTAAAAGGCCTTTTACCTTCATGGATTTGAATATGCATATTAAGATTAACTTTCTGTGTAAAAGTAATCCCACACTGATGGCAGGTGAAAGGCCTCTCACCTTTGTGAATTCGAATGTGCATCTTAAGACTTCCTTTACGTGTGAAACTCTTCACACAGAGATGGCAGGTGTAAGGTTTTTCTCCAGTGTGCATTCTTATGTGTCTCTGAAGGTGACTGCTGTCTCTAAAACTCTTCATACAGTGAGTGCACGTGTAAGGTTTCTCTCCAGTGTGGATTCTCATATGATTCTGCAGGTTACTTCTATCTCTGAAACTCTTCATACAAAGAGGGCAGGTGAAAGGCTTCTCTCCAGTGTGGATTTTCATGTGTCTCTTAAGGTGACATCTCTCTGAAAAACTGTTTCCACACAGAGGGCAGGTGAAAGATTTTTTTACTCTCGGTCTTTGAGGTTTTTTTTGTGAGTTTTGTCCAGTTGCAAAATCATCAACTGTAGGAAACAGGTGGTGTTTTTCCTCCACTTGATTCAGTTGTTGACTTTCCTTTTTCAATTCCATCAGATCTAAAATAAAATTATTTCCATCATTCATTTCAAGATTTTCAATTTAATAGCAGAGTCTATTTCAATGTGATCTTTAAAGTGCAAATGGTTGATTCCACCTTGCTCATGTTAATGCCATCGAATATGGTATAAAACAATTTTTATTATGAAGGCTCATTTATACATGACTGCACTATGCATATTTCTTTAATGAAATTACAATTCAATCATTAAGAACCTCTTAGATGCACATTTTATAAAAACGTAAATAATAAGAGTAAAAAAACTTGCAATTATAATAACAGTAACAAAATTAAGACATAATTTGTGCAGACTTATGTTTCTTTTGCCTTTCAGCTAACAAATTGTACTTATCACTCAATTTTAAGTTCATAACTGGGCTCATAGCAGATGCTTAAATCCTGTTTTCTCAATGACTGAGTATGGTCATGTATCTACAGCAATTAACACTCCTATGGTGCTCCTATAGCTCTGTCTGAGCTTGCAGTGAGAGGCTGCTTGAATGTCATGGCGAGACTAACTTGAACAGGCTGTTTATGCTTTGCTCTTGTTAGCTCAAGAGACACATGTAATGATGTCGCCGTAAATTAGTTATGTTAGATGTGCTTACTGAGACATAAACGACTTCGGTGAAACAGAAGTCATGATAATTACGTTATCGGCTTATCGTACGATATAAGGACATGACCTTGATAAAATTTGCTGACCTCGATATTGCCCATTGTGTTTACATGTGTGTTTGTTTAAATAAGAATTAATGTCACCAACATTTTATCCAGTCGCGCTGCTTCCGTCCTCTCATCTGCTCTTTTTTTTTTTGTTGGAAGCGGCACTCGGGCAGCTCCACACACACACAGAGCGGACTGCGACAGATGAAGTGTCCGAGATAAGTGCAAATTCTGAACGGGCAAGTTAAAGAGAATTTACTTGCACAGGCGGACAAGTAGCTGGGATTGAGTACAATTTTAATCATTCCCACATGTTTCACTTTTAAAATGTGGGGAATTCAATTTAATCTCATCGCCCTCTCGCCATCATCGCAGGGACACAAAGTTGGAGAGATCTAATTTTGTCATATCACATCGTGGCGCTCCCTCATAACACAGAATGAAATGCAGAAATTTCAAAAATGCTATGTGTAATAATACCATCTGTAGAGTGAAGAGGAATGCTTAAAACAGACTCATGCACCCGTCTAATGTATGTATTTGGTGGAGTGGTGGTGGCGTAGTGGGCTAAAGGCACTTAACTCCAGGTTGCTCTGGGGGGATTGTCCCTGTAATAAATGCACTGTAAGTTGCTTTGGATAAAAGTGTCTGCCAAATGCATAAATGTAAAAAGTGTAAATGTATTTGAGGTATTTTCTCAGCCATGTGAATAGGGATGAAACGTTTCCAGTTTCACGGTAACCCACGATAAAATTCCCCGATAGTTAGTATTACTGTCACATTAAATTGAATATATACAGTATCTCAAAAAAGTGAGTACACCCCTCACATTTTTGCAAATACTTGATTATATCTTTTCATGTGACAACACTGAAGAAATGACACTTTGCTACAATGTAAAGTAGTGAGTGAACAGCTTGTATAACAGTGTACATTTGCTGTCCCCACAAAATATCTCAACACACAGCCATTAATGTCTAAACCGCTGGCAACAAACGTGAGTACACACCCTAATTGAAAATGTTCAAATTGGGCCCAAAGTGACAATATTTTGTGTGGCCACCATTATTTTCCACCACTGCTTTAACCCTCTTGGGCACAGAGTTCACCAGAGCTTCACAGGTTGCCACTGGAGTCTTCTTCCACTCCTCCATGACGACATCACGGAGCTGGTGGATGTTAGAGACCTTGTGCTCCTCCACCTTCAGTTTGAGGATGCCCCACAGATGCTCAATAGGGTTTAGGTCTGGAGACATGCTTGGCCAGTCCATCACCTTCACCCTCAGCTTCTTTAGCAAGGCAGTGGTCGTCTTGGAGATGTGTCTGGGGTCGTTATCATGCTGGAATATTGCCCTGCTGCCCAGTCTCCGAAGGGAGGGGATCATGCTCTGTTCAGTATGCCCCAGTGCCGGCAACACTCATGCAGCCCTAGACCATGACACTCCCACCACCATGCTTGACTGTAGGCAAGACAAACTTGTCTTTGTACTCCTCACCTGGTTTCTGCCACACACGCTTGACACCATCTAAACCAAATTAAACCACAGGACATGGTTCCAGTAATCCATGTCCTTAGTCTGCTTGTCTTCAGCAAACTGTTTGCGGGCTTTCTTGTGCATCATCTTTAGAAGAGGCTTCCTTCTGGGACGACAGTCATGCAGACCAATTTGATGCAGTGCGCGGTGTATGTCTGACCCCCCACCCCTTCAACCTCTGCAGCAATGCTGGCAGCACTCATACGTCTATTTCCCAAAGACAACCTCTGGATATGACGCTGCGCAAGTGCACTCAACTTCTTTGGTCGACCATGGCGAGGCCTGTTCTGAGTGGAACCTGTCCTGTTAAACCTCTGTATGGTCTTGGCCACCATGCTGCAGCTCAGTGTCAGGGTCTTGGCAATCTTCTTATAGCCTAGGCCATCTTTATGTAGAGCAACAATAATTTTTTTCAGATCCTCAGAGTTTTTTGCCATGAGGTGCCATGTTGAACTTCCAGTGACCAGTATGAGGGTGTGTGAGAGTGATGACACCAAATTTAACACACCTGCTCCCCATTCACACCTGAGACCTTGTAACACTAACGAGTCACATGACACTGGGGAGGAAAAATGGCTAATTGGGCCCAATTTGGACATTTTCACTTAGGGGTGTACTCACTTTTGTTGCCAGCAGTTTAGACATTAATGGCTGTGTGTTTGAGTTATTACATTGTTATACAAGATGTACACTCACTACTTTACATTGTAGCAAAGTGTCATTTCTTCAGTGTTGTCACATGAAAAGATATAATCAAATATTTACAAAAATGTGAGGGTTGTACTCACTTTTGTGAGATACTGTAAATATTCAAAATATTTTATAGGGGTGTGGCAGGGCGGAGGGCGGGGTCGTGATTCTACACACCCGGTCCCTTATTAGGCTAATCAAGCCTCGGAGAGGGATAAAGGCTGACTGCGGAGGATGGTGCGGGAGAGAGAGATCGTTTACGGACATATCCGTCATGTGTGTGTGTTTGTGTCTTTTGTTTAAGTTTATCATTAAAATATAATTTATATTGCCAAGCCGGTTCTCGCCACCTCCTTTACACTGAACTGCGTTACAAGGGGATATGTGTATTGCTGACCTATAGAATTTCTCTCCACATGTGAACAAATTATCATTGTTTTTTTTGGACACATCTTTTAGGATTTCACAACAAACTTTTGATCATGGCAATCACCTTCCCACTCGTGTTCTCCTTTGCCACCCCATAATTAATTTTCACTATGTGCCAGTTGATGCAAGAATGAGACGAGACACAAGCATGTAGTTAATCAAGCTTTACTCAAAAATAGGGAGTGTGAAAACAGAAAGTGAAAGTAACCTTCGCGCTGGAGGTCGAACATTACCAAGTGCTGCTAGATTTTAAAATAGTATTTTTTTATAAAATTCTTTCTGGTTATATCAGAAATTCCATATATTCTTCATGCCAAATGTGTTTAACACTGCTTAACACATGGTGAATTATTGCATTAAGGTCCGTTAACAGGTGTTTTGACCATGATGGAGCATTAGTTGTGCACTCTTGCAGCGAGAGAAAACAATGATGCGCTGATTTTTTAAAAACTCGCTCCTCGCTCCAGGCAAAATCATGCCGCTCCCTCTCTGCTCCGCTCACGTACTCTGCTATACTGCATTTGCTATTCCCTTGTTTACTAATTTTATTTGTTGTTTTACAAATATAAAACCTGTTTAAATGATTTCAGTGTGTCTATCAGTACTTTTTGTACATTTTCAGCACATTTTAACAATACCGTGATAGTACTGATATCGTGATATTTTTGGTCACGATAATCGTGATATGAAATGTTCATACCATTATATCTCTACATGTGAATCAGTCAGTTTTAATAAGTATATAACAATATACATAAAAATATTAACACTATAACATTAAGAAATAACACACAGATAAAACATTATCTATCTTTATTATGCCCATCTGTTTTGAATATACAACATACGTGATTTAGAAGCAAGGTTCCCTCAGGATTTTATCTGTTAACATTTTCAATGCATTTTGTCAATATTAAACAGCCGCTTAAAATGCAACTGGAAGGAATTGACTTGTCTTCTCAAAGAGACGATTTAGCCATTGGTGAAAATTGGGTAACACTTTGCAAAAAAAAAAAAAAAAATTATTTGTTAACTATATCATTTAACATGAACTAACAATAAACACCACTTTTATATAATTTGATAATCTTGGTTAATGTTAATTCCAACATACAGTAGGCTATATTAATACATTTTCATACATTAAAATAAAAAGTTGTATGTGTTAACATTAGTTCATACACTATGACCAATGAATAATTGTATTTTTTTTAGTAACTAACATTAAGATTGATAAATGCAGTAAAATATTGTTCATTGTTAGTTGATAGCTAATACATTATCTAATGTTAATGAACCTTATTGTAAAGTGTTACCAAAAATTCTGTCATCATTACGCGCCTTCGTGTTGTTCCAAACCTGTCTGACATTCTATCTTCCGTGAAACTCAAAAGGAGATGTTAGGGAAAATGTTTGTTTCAGTCTCAATCCACTTTTTATTTTATGGAAGAAGAAAAAAAGATGCAGTGACAGTGAATAGTGACTGACAAACATTCTGCCAAAAATCGAATTTTGTGTTCCTCATAAGAGAGAAATTCATACAGGCTTGAGGGTGAGTAATGATTTACCGTATTCCTGCACTGTGTTCTTAATCCCTATAAGGTGTAAATGATGATGATGATGTCTTTCTTTCTTATGTCCTTTCTTTTGTTTTGTCTCCAGACAAATAACTTTTTTGCTCAGAGAAGTGAATGATCAATTTACTTGTCCAAAGGACATGCACATAACGATGCTCAGTGTCGAGCCCTGTAACAGGTGTTTTTCCCGACGACTGCATAAATTCTAGCAAGAAATTTTGAAAGAATAAGTCTAAATGGGCTTGGTTTCAAAGCAGCATTCCACAGCTCTGGTGCGGGAACATTTTAGCTTTAAGCCAAATGAGAGAGGAAAGTCCATTAACGTGAACAAGCTGGTATGTTGACTTTGTTTAAAAACAGTGGCAGTGGGGAGCTTTGTGGGGCCTGGTTATCTCAGCGAGTGAATACGCTGACTAACACACCTGGAATCGCGAGCTTGAATCCAGGTTGTGCTGAGTGACTCCAGCCAGGTCTCTTAAGCAACCAAAGTAGGCCGGTTGCTAGGGAGGGTTGAGTCACATGGGGTAACTTCCTTGAGGTGTCTATAATGTGGTTCTCACTCTCAATGGGGAACATGCGAGTTGTGCGTGGAAGCTGTGTTGAATAGTGTGAAGCCTCCACATGCGCTATGTCTCTGCGGTAACACGCTCAATAAGCCATGTGATAAAATGTGCAGATTGACAGTCTTAGACTCGGAGGCAACTGAGATTCGTCCTCCGAATCACTACGCCACCACAAGGACCTAGAGCGCATTGGGTATTGGGCATTCCAAATTGGGGAGAAAAGAAAAAAACAGTGGCAACGAAAAGTGGCAATACAAAAAGCTCATCTAAAACATAATCATCCCATCCAGTTTTCCGAGCTGGGAACAAAAACTGCAGTTGGAGATGGAGAAGGGTCTTCGACTTTTTTTTTTTTTTTACATTCTGATTCCAATGTCTGAATATTCTTAAGAATTAAAAGTTCATTGCTCTTTGAAAGGGTGTACTTGCATTATTATCATACCTACCAACACTCACGTTTTTACCCGGGAGTCTCCAGTATTTCACACCCATCTCCCGCCCCCCCTCCCGTTTTGTTATTTCTCCCAGGAAACTCCTGTAATTTGTATGGCCCAAACCTCGTTATATGAATTATCACAACAATATATTATTCCAAGGTTGTCAAGTTGCCAGATCTTGTATGAAACACATTCTATGCACACAATCGACACATTATACAAATTTCAACTCATTTGTGAACTCAGCCTGGCAACCTACAACGCAGTTGCACTGTTGTTGAATCAAGCATCACTGGTAGATTGTAGGAGAAGGCTCAGGTGGTACTCCGGCGAAAAAAACGAAATATACATGTAAATTTAACAACAGCTGGACGGAAGAATTTAATTTCATATCTCAAAGTCATATCGACAATGCCCATGCATTTTGCAATGTGTGTCGCACTGATTTTAATATCGGACACGGTGGGGAAAATTACGTTCCTCAGCACATTAAATCAAAATGGCACAATTTTGACAGGTATGATTATTATGCTATTATATTATCATTATATCAGTGGCATAAAATGGTCTTAAAATGACAATAATATCGTTTATCGCAATTATTTCTGGGACAATATATCGTCAATTAAAGTAGTTCCCTTACAACAGTACACTTGACATTGCGTAGCAACGCATATGGGGAGTGCCTTCTTACATAACCTAGTTGAAACCGCTCTACAATAATGCCAGTATTCTAATATTGGGATGAATGTAAGGTGGATCTCGTGCTGGCACATGCCCCGCAAGCTCCTTAATCTCCACGAAGCATGTGTTTTCCAGTATGATATGTGCAAGGTAAACTCCAGCCCCCTGAAGGAGCATGTGGCCTTGTCTCATTCGGTGGATCTGATGCTGGGGATGATAAGGAGGATAATGACGATGTCATGTTTCTCGCTGCATCAGGAGAGCGGTCAGTGGATGACCCCACCACCCAGCAAGGGTAAGGACCTTGTACACGCCACTGACAGGGAGATGTTTTGTGTCCTTACAAGGGCGGTTGAAGAACTCAACCTCGAGTGATCTCGCCTTGAGTGGTTTTTGCAGTCCGGACTCCATCAAGCAGCCACATTCCACAGATCCCACTCAGCACGCATGCCCAGTGACACCGTTCTCACAAACGTGGACCCCGGGAAAAGAACGGCTAAGCTTAACAACTGTGGAGGAGGTGGTAGCGGCACATCTCTGTCCTATGAGTAACAGCGTGGAAATCACGGCCCATTCATCATTCTAAACTGTGTAGATGGAGTTCCACACTGGTTGGAAAAGCCTACTCGGAGGCAGAACAAACTGAATTAGCACTCCACGCAATGGCAGTGCTCCAGTTATTCCAAGCAAAGCTCCTCAGACAAATGGATGAGCAAGGCTTTGATCCAGAGACTGCTACATCTACAGGCTGCTACAGACTTAGTGCTACGTGCCATGAAATTCACGGCACAGGCCATCGGCAAGTTCATGGGCATCCTGGTCATTCTGGAGCGGCATATATGGTTGAACCTCACGGAGATGAGTGACAGAGAGAAAACACCTCTGTTGAATTCTCCAGTGTCTCTAGCCAGCCTCTTTGGTGGCGTGGTGAGTAAGTTTGCTGAGAGTTACGTCACGTCTCAGCAGCAGTCACAAGCTATAAGACACTTTATGCCCAAATGGCACATAGCACAGATGGCTCGCCCTCGCTCTGTTTCAAGCCAGCACCGGTCACCGCAGAGCCACCAGTGTGGCCACGCAATCTGTGAACCAGATGGAAGCAGCCATATCAGTTCCCACCTCGCACCGACGGGAGGAACTTCCCCGGATGGGCGCAACGCATTGAAGTGGAAAATGGAGCCTGTGGATCCCTCTGAAGAAGGCTTGATTAGAGAAACAGAACACTGTTCCCAATCACCCCACTGCTGTTCATCGGAAGAGGAGTATTTTGTTCACAATGTTTTGCAAAATGTTGTTTCTGTGTCCTGTGGAAAAAAAATTATATACAAAATGCAATAAAGAATACAGCACTCACTAAAATTGCACAAGATGCTCATACATTCTCAAAAAAAGAGCCCTTTTCCTCTTCAAAGCACACATATTATATACATCTGCTCTCCAATAGTGAGCTTCATATCATACAGTGCGCAAACCAAATTGCCCTCTGTCCCATTACGCGGATGCAAGTTGTCCGGCAGAAAGTGGTGACTGCGGATGCTTCCAATACATGTTGGGGGGCGGTGTGCGTTCGAGGCATGACTTTTGGTACCTGGACAGGTGGGAGGTGTGGAACATCAAATGCCTAGAGCTAACAGCTGTAACTAATTAAAGGCTTTGCAGTCAGATACAGTGAGCGGTCATATTCTGGTTTGCTCAAACAATATGACAGTTGTGGCATATATAAACCGCCAAGGCGATATTCATTCACCGCCACTTTTGAGACCTATGGAGCGAGCATCATCTCCACTCCTTGAGAGAAACATATGTCCCAGGCCGCCTGAATTACAGCACGGACCTACTGTCACACCAAGGGGTTATGCCAGGTGAATGGAAACTTCATCCTCAAACTGTATTGAGGATATGGGAAATATTTGGCAAAGCAGAAATCGATCCATTTGCCTCAGTGGAGAATTCTCACTGTCCCCTCTGGTACTTGAAGTCCCAAGCCCTGCTGGGAACGGATGCAATTTCACACTAATGGCTGGCAAAATGCAAATACGCATTTCCCCCAGTATGCCTCATTAACTCTCTCATATGCAAAGTCCAAGAGGACAAGGAAATGGTTCTATTAGTTGCGCTGAAATGACCCAACCAGCCATTGTTTCTGGAAATGATAGAGATGCTGTACAGCTCACCATGGGAATACGACTGAAGAGGGATCTCCTCTCCCAGACGCAAGGCACAATCTGGCATCCCCAGCTGTGAAATGTGCATGTGTGGCCCTGAACGGGGTGCACTAAACACGCAGAACTAGCACGTTCAGTCATGAACACCATTTTACAGGCCAGAGCACCATCCATGAGATGAGATTTTCAATGATTGGTGTCTCTTGCATGACAAGGATGCAGTAAACTGCCCCATATATGAAATTCTAATATTTCTTCAAGAGCGATTAGAAACAGGACTCACCCAGTCAACGCTCAAAGTGTATATGGCAACTATATCTGCCCATCATGCACATGAAGCCGGCTCCTCTATAGGCAAGCATGATTTAATCATAAAGTTCCTTAAGGGAGCAAGACAATTAAACCTACCTCAGCCGGCTACAGTCCTGGCTTAGGACTTAACTTTAGTCCTAAAAGCTTTCGCAGGATCCCACTTCGAGCCTTTGGACTCTGTTGATTTGCACATGCTCTCCGTTAAGACCACACTACTGCTGGCTCTGGCCTCAGTAGGTGTAGGTGACCTGCATGCACCATCAGTCGACAATTCATGGCTGGAATTTGGACCCAGTCTTTCGAGAGCCACTGTCAAACCCAGGAAAGGCCATATACCAAAGGCCGTCTTTCCTCCTCCATTTAATTTGGATGAGGAACAATCTTTGCAATTGTTGTGCCCTGTGCGGGCACTATATGCATATGTTGAGCGTACATGAAAGTTCAGACTGTCTGATCAGCTCTTTATATGCTATGGAGGACACACAAAAGGAATGTCTGTCTCCAAGCAAAGGTTCTCTCACTAGACTGTCGATGGCTTATGAGTCGCAGGGTAAGACTTGCCCAATTGGTGTTAAAGCACACTCAACTAGAGGCATGGCCTCCTCATGGGCATGGACGAATGGTGTGTCCTTACAAGACTTAAGTTTTGCAGCAGGATGGTTCGTTCTCTCAAAATATATTCGTGAGGTTTTACAACCTAGACGTAACGACTTTCTTCACAAATCCTCTCTGTTTAGAGCACTTGCTATTAATTGGCCAAATATATATACTTACGCCATTCCTAGACGTACGGGCTCATTTACACAACTGCCTGCATTCAGGCCATTATAATTTCTAATTAAGTCACAAGCACTTTCATTAGAAATAAACTCCTTTCCCGACTGGGTTAATAAGGAGTTAATTCATACTATCTGATTATAGTTTATATATTCCTTATAAGTGCTCTCCTCCTGGCCAAAATGAGGATCACTCACTGCGGCATACTCATATCGGTCAACGTCCCACAAGACTGCTGCACCATTTTTCCTCTCAGGGAAGTTATATCATGTAGTGCGGCATGATGGTATTCTGTTCCCATATGCGTTGCTACATAATGTCAAGTGTACTGAGTCATAAGGAAACATCTCAGTTACGTATGTAACCTTGGTTCCCTGAGATGAAGGAAACAAGACATTGTGCACACTAGCCACACTACAAAATCCATCCAGAGTTCTTGAGGCACGAGCGATGCGCTCTTTCTCAGTCATAAATTCTGAGGAAATGGTGTCTGTGCACCTGTTTTTATAGCAGACAGTTTCACGCCAAAACAGGCAGGGCTCAAATACCATAGCCAATATTAGAATATTGGCAAAATTGTAAAGAGTTTTCAAATAGGTTGTGTAAGAAGGCACTCCCCATATGCGTTGCTACGCAATGCCAAGTGTACTGAGTCTCAGGGAACTGAGGTTACGGAGACAAGATATTATCGTGACAGGCCTACCAACAACCTTTGTCCTGTTCACTACTAGTTGCACAGTATTACTGTAGTTTACTGCAAAACCATAATGCTCCCAAACAACAGATTTTAGAGACGGTGGTGGGTGTTGAATCTCTGGCTTATTTAAGTCTGAGATACTTATATTTAATTTAGTTCCATCACAGATGAGAAAAATAGCGAGCTAACTAGTAAAATTAACATTATCTGATTTGCAGTTTCTAGTGCACCATGTGCTGCTCTATTGTGTCAAGTTATGATTCTGTCCGGTCCCATGTTGCTCCGCAATCTTTTTTCATTTTAGTTCTGTGCGGTTTGTGTTGTTCCTTATATGTTGTTTTAATATTGGTTTCACCCATGAGAAGATATGTAATCATTCGTGTGACTTTGTGTACCATACCGAAGGCCCTGTGCCCATTCTGTTCAGTGCAGATATATGTATCGTTGCAGCCCTAGGTTATAGCAATAATGTTTAGCTATCAGATCAAAAGTTATAGTGGGAGTGGGGGGGGCATTTGATATTTCATAACATCTCAAGTATTTTATAAACAAATTGATCTCTGTTGTGATCAAATCAGTCAATGTGAGGCCACTTTGAACATATTCATATCAAATCAATGTGTTGTTAATATGGGCCTTTATCCCCTGCAACGGGCGCTTTTTACCCAAAACATCCTTTCACTTATTGGCCAGTTATTGAAAAGCTTTTTTATTTTATTACCTTTAACGAAACTAATAATACGACATAAGTATTTTGTCTCAAAATAAATTGACACCAACCTCTTTGTTCCTCAGTATCTTCATTTTTCATGGCATTTGAACTGCATGATTCTGGATAACTCATGTCCTCACTCTCTTCTTTAATAAACATCATTTTACAATGTTTTATCCCGCAGATCTCAGTTGAAACACCTGGAGTTATTCCTGTTCGTGTTGAAACAAGTCTTCGTTTAGGATGATGAGAATATTGGCGACATTTATAAACATGAATCCAAACTTACTGTTTAAACTGTATTTAGTCCGGAATATGATGATTTTCATTTAAAATCTGATGTTGGATATTTGTTCTTCATATCTTCGACCATGCCGCTGTCTATTGTCCATTGATGGGATGATGAATAATAAACAAACAATTTGGAAATGGTTCTATATTTCTTTTGCGTCTTAATATCTTCTTCATCTTCTTTTTTTAACGGTGAATCACAAGCCACAATAGTGCATTACCGCCATCTACTGTAGTCTCTTGTTCAAGCCTCTTTCTTCGTCA